>JAKTQM010001159.1:2604-23213 GCA_030558825.1 Blastobotrys niveus
TGGAAATCTACCCAGCTCCTACCGGATTCCAACATATTCTATTCTTTCCATGTGATTCTATTCCTCAACTATAAATTGGCTAGATATTTTCCATATTCTCAAGTTAGTTTAATCAAGTTTCTTATATTTTTTCTCAATTTACCCTGTACCACGTGACTTCCTCTGAGCAACTTCTTATACAGCCAGACGTCCAGAATTAAAAATTGAAACAGGCTTAAAACATTTGCTGTTGCTGCAAAATGAGCCGCCTTGTTGACGGCTTTGCTCGGCGGCCGACATATCCCGATTGCTTTGAAATATAAAATAGCCCACCACCATCAGACCATCCCTCAGTCTTCCCGTTGATCAAGTTTCAATTGATTTGTAATAGACACTATCTCATCTCGACGCATCATTTTTTCAACATATAAATACCACCTTTTATAGCACAATTCTCGTTATAACCCAACAAAACAAAATGTCAATTCCAAAAGAACACAGCGTTTACAGGCTACATGCCAGACAACTCGACCAACTCAAGAAAGTCACCGAACCAGTCCCTCAGCCATCCGACACCCAAGTCCTGGTAAAAGTCAAGGCCATCTCCCTCAATTCACGAGATATTCAAGTCATTGACGGCCGATATGGCGCGCCAGTGAAAGACAACGTCATCCCATGCTCCGACATGTCTGGTGAAATTGTTGCTGTTGGTAAAGCCGTCACTGCAGTCCAAGTCGGCGACGAAGTCATCTCCAACTTCAAGGGTGATGATGTATGGAACCCAGAAGGTGGGCTCAACTACTCGCTGGGCGGGTCAATGGACGGGTGCTTGCGGGAGTACGTATTGCTCCATCAAGATGCTGTCAACAAGATCAATCGACCACCAGGGTTCTCATGGGAAGAAGCGGCGTGCTTGGTATGTACTGGTGTCACTTGCTGGAACTCCCTGTACGGGTTGCGACGATTGACTCCGGGTGATTACGTGTTGTTCCTTGGCACTGGCGGAGTCTCATTGACAGGGCTCAGTATTGCCAAGAAGGCTGGTGCAGTGACTATCATCACCTCGTCCTCGGATGAAAAGTTGAAAAGAGTCAAGGAGGAATACGGGGCGGATTATACTATCAATTATAACACAGATAAGGACTGGGAAAAGAAGGTCCGGGAGATTACTAAAGGACATGGTGCCGATTACGTGTTGGAGACGGGTGGTAATGGTACAATCGAAAAGAGTATTGCTAGTACCGCAGAAGGAGGGATAATCTCATTGATTGGGTACATGGCAGATATGCAGCCTGGGGGTCCAAAAGCAAATCCAAATCTGTTCTTCCCGGCATTGGTTGGTGGTGTCGTATTGCGAGGTATCCGGGTTGGTAGTAAGGGACATGCCTTGGAGTTGATCAAGTTTGTGGAGAATCGTGGGTTGAGCTTGGCAGTGGATAAGGTATTCAAGTACCATGATGATGAGGTGATCAAGGCATTTGAATTGCTTGATTCGAATAAGAAGGTTGGTAATATCTGTATTAGTTTTGAATAAGCTATCATTTAAGTACAGTGAATAGTAAAAATCCCTATTATAAATATATGGTGCCCTTGCTCGATGATTTGCTTGTTATGTCTCTTGCGGCTTGACATGCTTTTTTGGTTAGCTGCCGCCCCAGTTTGGTATGGTTATGATGCTGATTAGCCAAAGTTGAGACACATCCTCGAGGTGTTGACCGTTTAACTGTTTTGTTTTGTTTTTGAATTATATTATTGTCGCAGATTAAAGTTGTGTTTATATACCAGCCGCCCCACGCCATGGGGGAAAAAGGAGGCTGGACTGGCCAAAATCATTGTTGATGATAATGATACGTCTTGTGTTTCTTGGGATGAGGACCATTGGTGCGTCGCCGGTCGCGGGATAATCTTGTGGGATGGATACGTTCAAAATCAAATGTGTCGTCGGTGTAATCGATAACTGGCGATACCGGCACTATACAGAGCGGTTTAGCGTGGATCTTGATTACTTGGAGAGCCATGTATGCTGGAGTTGAATGGAGATATGAATGAAATTACAGAACAATAAACCTTAGGAAATTGGTACTTATATATATAAATATTAATGGTTTTTTTAAACCATGGTATATAAACGGTTTATCGGAAACCGTCGTCCCCAATTTATAACGTGCATAAGGTTTAATGCAAGGCTGGGCCGGTCACGCCTCACCGGGGGAAAGATGCCTCAAAAACTGCGGCTGCCTGAGGAAGTAAACAAATAAACATTTACACCAACCCACCGCACCCACCCGCGCGCATATAAACAAAGTAAGGTACAGCAGCTGCAGTAGGATGTGTCAGAGATGGTAGCTGTTTACTTTGGGGGACTGCCAGAATTTGTCACCGTTTGAAGTGGTAGGTGCAGATGCAGGGTAGACTGGGCGGTTGTGGTATTGTTTACCTCAACTTCAATAACGTACTTTGACGCCTTGATTTTGTGTTGTTTTTTTGCGTCTGGTACCACGGAATTGTGCAGTGGTCATTGTGGTTGGTATCTACCACAGGCTAGACATTACCACCCCGCCTGTAGGCTTGGCTGTCTAATTTCATCTCGGTATGCCGGGTGTTGATGTCAATGTGATACCTGGTATATCCACGTCGAGATGCAGCGCAGACACTGACATACCATTTTGTGGCTGCTTTGCAAGGATTGCATAATCTACGGAAATTCACGCCAAACGTCGTATACGCCACTGGCACGCTGACGGGTTTCTTCCAAATCCGCAAGCGTCTCTTACTGTTACAGGCCAGTAAATTCGTCAAATGAGGTAAAAGGGCAAGAAGTGAATAGAATTGCATCTTTTCTATATCCTATTTTAAACCTCACTACTACCAACACAGTCATAGCAGTCGAGATATAATGCATTACACCCTCATCCTCAATCATGCGTTGGCCTGCCAATTCCATACTCAGCATATGCCTCAAACAATTTTTAAGCACGTCCCCTGACTGCCTTAAAATGATGATATTCTTTCCATTGGTACTGAACTTTCTCGTGTATAAACTCCATTGCCCTGATACTTATAACGCAATGTTCTCGCTGCCGCTAAAACACGCAGTGTATATTCTTCAGGTGCCAGCTGCATCTCCTGGCTTCATGCTCAGATCCTCTTCTCGCGCGAAATCACGCCTAGACTTTTCCAACAGCTCCATCTCGATCACCAGCCACCTCAATTCCTGCATTGGTATCCTCACTCCTATATATAGTGCATCTAAGCATGCCTACAGATCCAATTTCCACAGCAACATCAACAACGCGCGACACCACGGAACAAACGACTCCCGCGCTTACACTTATTTAAACAAACCAAAAAAAAAATTTTTTTTCTTCTTTCCCTTTTTCCTTTCTTTCTTCAACATCGACCATTTATACAATTGTCAGGCATTGAAGCATTTGAAGCTTGAGCCTGACATGTATTAACAAAATTTGTAAGTCACATCTCAACACTTTTTACAGCGCTTCTTCTTTTTTACTTCCTTTTAACGAATTACACTCCTGTTTCTGCCGCTATATCTTCCTCATAGATATAATGCGTTCTGGTGATGGAGAAGATCAAGCCTCTTGGCGCGCCTTATGATTTGATACTTCTAAAGAGCTGCGCCGATTGGATCGTGGTACTGCGTCCCAATTTGGTTTGGTTGGTTTGAAACAACCTAGTCACCTGGTGTCGTGTGCCTACATTTTTTACTACTCTGCGCTGTATTAAGTCAAGTTTTTTCATTTTTGACGATCGTACTAACATCAACAATTATTCTAGGAAAAATCTTATCTTTTCAAATAACTTGTGTATAATTAAATAAACAATTTCAATTGACAAATCAAACCGTGCATATCTATAAGCCCCTCCCCTTTTCCAATTCTCCCCTTCGAGTCGTGCATGACGTAACCCATGTCTGCGCTTATCCCCCAGAATCAAAAGTCAGGTACAAACAACAATACCAATGTAGACAGGTGAAATTCGATTATAATGTTATGTTCTACAGATGCTTCATAAATAATTAAGAGATAATAATAATAAAAACCCCACACACAATTTAGGTGTGGCTTTTTAATATAACGAGAAGAAAGATAAATCATGCCAAAATACAGCTATGCCAAATACAAAAACATTTGCACGCATGCACACACACCAAAGAAAAAGTCTATGTGTTTTATTCTTTCCCGCTAATCAGATTCTGCAAATTCAGGCCGAAGATCTGAGCGTTTTGGTGATACCAGCGGATGTAACTGTGCCAGGTACGTAATAGCCCACCTATATTAATCAAATCGTTAGCTCCGACTACTCCAAATAGTTTCGCTTTCCCGGTTCTCGATACATACATGATATAACACATCGCCAGCGTCAGGATGATACTACTTCTCCACACACTAATTGACCATTATTGTTAGCTTTTTGTTTGTTTTCTTCTTGCTGCTATCCATAACCCCCTTCCCCTTGCGATTTCCCCCCTTTAATTATACATACGTTGTACTGTCACCCTTCGGGGCAAACACCCAGGCCGCGATCGAAGCGCATGCCACCACGATGAACATGAATATGACGCTCCACCTAACGCATTAGTTAGCCCTTCTTGCCTATAATAATCTTCTTGTTCAATAGGATCCCACATACCCGCTCATTATATTGATGTTCTAATTTGTGTGTGTATCTTGTGTGTAGGTAGTAACGTAACTAACGTTAATGTCAAAAAAGAAGGGGCCGAGTGTTTTGTGTGTTGATTCTTTTGGGACATTATCCCATCTCCGAGCGCGCGCAGGCTCCCCCGCCCGCAGTCGCAGTCGCCGCTGTCTCCAGTCCAACGTTGGATACGTTAAATAAGTCTAACGACGAAGGCGACGTATTTAAAGGCTACCGCTACATTTCTCATGCACCCGCCGAGGGAAACTTTAGACTGGCTGTATCGTGTGCTCACCCCAGCGTATATGGACGCTAATCGTGTCTACGCAGATACAGTCACGGCACTTACAAACTACCCCACCTTAAAAGTCAAGACAGATGTTCATACTGACGACCGCGGCCACAGCGATCTGTTACTATGTCTATGGGGAACGATCCCTACAGTTTTCGCTGGTGCTACATACCGTATCCCGGTGCAGTTCTGGGTGCCCAAGGAGTACCCGCAGGTCGGCCCTGTAGCATTTGTTAAACCAACCGAGTCCATGTTGATCCAGCCGGGCAACCATGTTGATACCAATGGCCGATGTTATCATCCATACTTATCATACTGGCAACATACACAAACAATTGAAGAGTTTATACGGATTTTGAGTGATGTATTTTCAAAACAGCCTCCTGTTTATGCTAAACCACCAGCTTACCGAACGCCTCCATCAGCACAACAGCACACGCCGCAACAAACACCTCCTCCTCCTCCACCGCCACCTCCACCACCTCCACCACCACATCCTCAACCAGTTGCATCTCCTTTAGAATCCATACCACAGATTGAACGTCCAATTGCACACCATGCGCACCAGGAACCTCCGCAATCAACGCCGCCACCCCCTCCTCCTCCTCCTCCTCCTCCACCACCACCTGCATCAACACTATTGGACGAATCAAGCCAACTCCCTCAAACATCAACACAACCACCTGCACGACCGCCAAACCCAGAAAAACTACAAGCAATTGAACGTCTTCATCAGCGTGTAAACGAAATCAAACAAGAGCTCGCCTCAGAAACTCAAACTGACGAAACGGCCCTACAACATGTACAGCAAACTTTAGCCTGGATGGAAGGACAGCTTGACCGTGAGAATGCAGAGCTCGACCGACTAGACGCTGCATGCGATGAGAATGAAAAGATCCTAGATGATAAGATGGCACAAGCTCGCAGTGTAATCGATGATGCCAAAAACCGCCCAGCCCCTGACATTGACACGGTAGTATGTGCAGAAAACGTGGTATTCAATCAGCTATACGATTTGGTCGCTGAAGACCATGCTATAGACGACACTATTTATATGCTAGGGAAAATCCATGACAAGGATAAACTTCATTTAGAACCGTTCATGCGACATACCCGAGCATTAGCTAGAGAGCAATTTATGAAACGAGCATTGATACATAAGATAACTAACCATATAGGCTTGTCATAGTATATACTACTAGAAATGCATGGCGATGTACATGGAAAAACAGACTCTCTTTGTCCCAGATCTGCGCGGCTCAAATGTAGGAAAAAATGGGTGCTGGGCTAAAATTTTTTTTTTTTTGAAAAATTTTTATAATATTTCCACACACCAGACATTAATCCATATACACACACATACAACAATGTCGGACGTAACAATGAAAGAAAGTGTCGACTACATGATCAAACCAGAAAATGTAACCAACACAGCAGACGCCAGCTCATGGCCTCTATTGTTGAAAGATTTTGATAAACTTTTGGTGCGGTCTGGCCATTATACCCCAATCCCAGCCGGTTGCTCACCATTGAAACGAGATCTCAAGTCATACATTTCTTCTGGTGTCATCAACCTCGACAAACCAAGCAACCCATCCAGTCACGAAGTCGTAGCTTGGATCAAGAAAATCCTTCGAACTGAAAAGACTGGTCATTCCGGTACATTGGATCCAAAGGTCACTGGTTGTTTGATTGTATGTATCGATCGAGCTACTCGTCTTGTCAAGAGTCAGCAAGGTGCCGGTAAGGAGTACGTGTGTATTGTCCGATTGCACGATGCATTGAAGGATGAAAAGGAGATGGGCCGAGGTTTGGAACAACTCACTGGTGCCTTGTTCCAGCGACCACCATTGATTTCTGCCGTTAAGCGACAATTGCGAGTACGAACTATCTACGATACCAAGTTGTTTGAATTCGACAATGACCGACATTTGGGTGTCTTCTGGGCCAGCTGTGAAGCCGGTACTTATATGCGAACTTTGTGTGTCCATTTGGGTATGTTGTTGGGTGTCGGTGGCCATATGCAGGAATTGCGACGAGTACGATCTGGTGCCATGACTGAAGATGATGATATTGTCACTTTGCATGATATTTTGGATGCTCAATGGTTGTACGATAACACCAAGGATGAATCTTATTTGCGACGATGCATTCGACCATTGGAATCTTTGTTGACTGGGTACAAGCGAATCGTAGTCAAGGATTCGGCTGTTAACGCTATTTGCTACGGTGCCAAGCTCATGATTCCAGGTCTATTGCGATATGAAGAAGGTATTGAACTTAACGATGAAGTTGTACTTATTACTACCAAGGGTGAAGCCATTGCTTTGGGTATTGCTCAAATGTCTACTGTCGATTTGGCTGCTTGTGATCACGGTGTAGTAGCCAAGATCAAGCGATGCATCATGGAACGAGAAACTTACCCACGACGATGGGGTTTGGGTCCAGTTGCTCAACAAAAGAAGAAGCTCAAGTCCGATGGCAAGTTGGATAAGTACGGTCGACAGAATGAAAACACTCCAGATTCTTGGAAGTCTAGCTACACTGAATTGGGCCCAGAATCTGAAGCTGCTAACGAGCTATTCAAGAAGGCTACTGCTGCTGCCACCGCCAAGGCCGATATCGAAGCTGCTGAAATTGAAGCTGCCGTGACTGCTACTCCAAAGAAGCTTGTAGAGGAAGTTGAAGTTACTGCTACTCCATCTAGTGAAAAGAAGGAAAAGAAGGACAAGAAAGATAAGAAGGAAAAGAAGGATAAGAAAGAAAAGAAGGAAAAGAAGCGAAAGGCTGATGAATCTGATGATGAGTCTGAAAAGAAGAAGAAGAAGAAGAGCAAGAAGGAATAAATATTTCTCTCTTTTTTCTTTTAATCTATATATTTTAGTCTTGTTTTATTTTGTATGTATTTTTGGTATTTAAAATTTTAATGTCTTCCGCTGTTGTTTCAAAAAAACACTATAAACCTTCCTTTCAATCTCCTGCATGGCGGTATTACAGCAAGGTACGTGCGGCTCACGTCGTATTTAAACGTACCTTGAAAGGGTTTAATTACGTGGCTTTGACTTCACTCCCCTTCTCTTCCTTTTTACTTCCATTCACCTGTTATCAATAATGCGATCTGTATTTCGTAGACGACCAGACCTTGCCAAGGTCAAGCATGCATCCACCAGCAGTAGCAATAGTAGCCACAGTACGGAAGCGCTGAAGGATCTCTACGGGGCCGGGATCACCCTCACTGCATTTGTTGCCGAGATTATCTCACAGATTGAACGTATCTATAGTCCCACAGAAAGCGAACGGTTAACGAGCGCGTATACACGAGCACTGACACAACTCACTAACAAGTTGGTGGACCTGGCTAATTCCGAGTCCCATATTGATTTGGAGAGCCGGAACCGTAGTCTTATCAATACGGGCCAGTGGCCCGCCATATATACGCTTCGAGTGACGTTAGAGTTGATTTCAAAAGTGATGGAGTTTGTGAGCAAGGCGGCCGAAGTCTCAACGGCGGAGCTAGTGCTGGAAGATGCGTTGGAAGGGGTGTGGATGCAGACGTTGGAGATTCGGTCGTTGATGGTTGCTAATGTGCGGTTCATGATCTAGAACCTAGTAACTGGGGAGGGATTATTGTACTATGGAGATACAAGGGATGCCAGTAGAAACTGACGTGAAATTAGCATTGATGTTGGCAGTATCATCAAGCAGTGCGGTGCCAGCATACTGCCAGATAGAGGGAAGAAAAGCGGGGGAATTACGGTATTAAGCCTGAAAGCAAGCGAAACAGACAAATCATTCCAAAATCCACTCGCTTATTGATCCAGAAATATAAGACGTATTAATGTATACCATAGTATTGCTGGCTGGTGCTATCTGAACTTCGACCGGTGACCGGAACGGACCGACCAAAAATCTCTTCCACTTCATTCGCACATGCAGAGACTACGAACATCTGGCCCGTGGAAACTAATAGACTACCTGTCCCCCACCCACGCCGAGCATCTCGAAGCCAGTCTCAAACGGCACCTTCCTTTCAACCTTGCTCAATCGACGTCACCTGCACCAGGACAGCCAGTATCCCCTGGCCACCACTTGATCTACTTCAACCCACGTAACGATGAAAACACACTCTCCACCGATGGCTACGAATCGCACCAAGCGCCAACCGGGTTTCCCTATCGCATGTGGACAGGCGGATCTATCGAAATACGCAACCCACTACTTCTAGGCACCCCGGCAACTGCCCACGAATCCATCCACGCTATAGACGGACACAAAAATAGCGTTACAATCGAACGGCTCCTGGCACCTTCAACAGCTAACAGCAATCAATGGTCAATTAGAGAACTACGAACATTAATGTATTTCACTGAACGACAACAGATTTCTTCTGATAGGTTCCTACGTCCCTCCCGTCAAGCGCAGTTCCATCATGAACTCACCCCCACCGACATTTTGCTTTTCCGATACTCAGCACTCACTTTTAATGCTCACAAAATCCATCTCGACCGCGAATACACCCATAAAGTGGAGAATCTGCCTGATTTGCTTGTACAGGGACCGTTATGTGTGACATTGCTACTGCAGTGGGTCGCCCGAGTCCTAGAGTTTAACGTCCAATCATTCACGTACAAGAACCTCCTGCCGCTTTATGTCAACAAACCACTACGTTTATGTGCTCGAGAATCGCGTAACGGAGGCATGCTCAATGTATGGATCGAAGACTACCGTGGGTCCATGGCAGTCTCGGGAACTATGACTGTGACACTTGCCAAAACTTGAGCAAATCTCGCTCTGTCTTTTGCAACCGTTGGAGCTTGGCACCAGTGTAACGCTTAGGATCGAGATCAATCAAAGTGGACCGGACATAGTACTCCCCTTCACAGCGGATAGTCCTCGGCTTTTCAACTGTGAAAATCTCCAAGATCAATGTCACGTCACGAGCAGTCATGGCCCTGACAAAATCTTGATCAATCTCTTCATAGTTTAATATCCCCTTTTTATCTAGTGATTGTAGTTCAATAAGCCTATCAAATACAGTTGTTCGTGCCAGGTACTCCACCAATACTGGTCGCAGTTGTCTTAGCTCCCACGGACATATATGCTCCACTGCTTGCATGCGTTCTTCCTTGCTCTTGCTTACTAACTGCAACGGACAGAACGTTTCTGGTCTGCCTCTAATCTTTCGTAATGCACATGTTCGACAAAGCTTGCCCGGTGGAGCTGTAGGCGACGGGATCAACCACTTTGGTTTGAATTCAACTGTCCATATCTTCTCCCCTTCCTCTGTTTGTCGCTCAACAACTAAAGACGCATAATTAACCCTCGAATTCGTCTTCCCCTCAATTGTTGGTCCATCCATAATCCTACATGAACTACGAAACCATTGATTAACTTCTTTACCTTCCTCAATTCTATCCACCAACAATGCAAAGTGATCATCCTCCTTGCCGCCCAATAGCCGCGCTACGTCGGGACCCAGCTCTACTAATTCAACGGGAGCGATATACTCATCTAGCCCCAACGTACCTATGTATTGATACACTTCCAAGGTATTTGGTGCATCCGGTATGTTCTTTCTGATTCTAAGCAGTTTCCCAGGATGATCTGGATGTGAATATAGTATATTTGCTCCTCCTTGCCTATATAGATCCCAGCCCGTTGCATCACGTATATGCCTCATTGGGGTTGGTGGTGGTGGTTGGGAAGAAGACACACACAAAATCCATTTCCATCGCCACTTTTATTACTTTCTTACAAACTCACCCTTAGACTATATATATACTAAAAAAGAAACAACTTCACAATGGCAATGGAAATCGATCACGACGTGCCGACCGTATTGGCCACCTTGCGATCTGAAGCACATGAAGAAATCGCTCCATTTTTTTATACAATGGAAGATGAATGGGAACGGAAACTATGGCACCAACTCACTGCTACCTTGCGACAATTCTATCAAAGCGAACATAGCGTTTCACTACGATACCGAGTGTTTACTCAATTCATCAGCACATTCGAATCCAACATCAACCAATTGTCGTATGTGCAATTTGGCCACGCTGCTGCAAAGCAATGCAACGACAATACAGAAGCACTCCAGTTCTTGACCTACATTGCCGACAAGGTCGACAAGCCAGAATCTCAAGACGCCTTCCTGTACGCCGAGACAGAAATCGCCCGAGTCAAGTTGCAACTAAAAGACTTGCAAGGTGCTCGAGATTTGTTGGAAAAGTCACAAAAGATTCTAGATCAATTTGATTCCACCGATCCAGTCATTAGTGCTGCGTTTTATTCGGTTAATTCAGAGTATTACAAGAGCAAGTCGGATTTTACCAGCTATTACCGGAACGCATTGTTGTACTTGGCATGTATCGACTTGGATTCGTTGACTCCAGTGCAGCAACAAGAACGAGCTTACGACTTGGCCGTGGCGGCGTTATTGGGCGACAAGGTTTACAACTTTGGTGAACTGCTGCTTCATCCAATCTTGGACTCGCTCAAGGGTACAGAATACGAATGGCTCACTGAAGTGTTGTTTGCGCTTAACACTGGTGATGTTAAGAAATTCGAAGGTCTATCGGGCCATCTTGACAAGACTCCAGTGCTTCAGAATTCGTTGCCATTTTTGAAACAAAAGATCTGTTTGACAGCATTGATTGAAGCTGTATTCAAGCGACCTACCTCGTCACGAACATTGGATTTCGCCACTATTGCTGCCGAAACGCATTTGGTTAAGGATGAAGTGGAGCATCTTGTAATGAAGGCACTTGCTTTGGGGTTGATTGAAGGCTTTATTGATCAGATTGATGAAACAGTGACTGTGACGTGGTTGCAGCCGCGAGTTATGAGTATGGACCAGATTAAGACTATGCGTGAAAAGCTTATACAGTGGGATGGCGAGGTTGAGCAGCTTGGTCAGTGGATGTATGAATCTGGCAAGCCGATCTGGACCAGTGCCTAGTTCTTTTATATATATATATATAATATAGCGTAATAGATGCGTCTTTCTAGCCTGTTGATGAACCATTTGTTCCCGGTTACTTCAATGTGACACCCGATATGATTTCGACCAATTGTGATATATTACGGAGACGGCAGATTGAAATGAAATAAATCAATTAAATATATACATAAATGCAAATTAAAACGCTTATGGACAGCGAAATATATCTATCTACTCAGTTTGCTGAACAACTTTGTGGCTGCCCTGGTTTTTGCTGATTCTATAGGTTTATTATAAATAAATACAAGTTTCTTAGTTTTGTTTATGTGCGCATATTAAAAAAGAAAAAGAAGAATTAAAATTCGAATCGTTTAGAAATTCTGTTCAATAGCCTGTCGCTGATTCGGTGTCAATGAAGATGGCAATTCCACCTTGACATTGATCACCAAATCGCCTCGTTCGCCTGGCTTCTTGGAAATTGGCATACCATGACCAGGGTATCGTACTTGATGACCTGGATTAATCGGACTAGAATACGATACTCGAATCCTCTTACCATCAATAGTCTCCACAATTCGTTCAAATCCACACAATGCTTCCTTCAACGACAAAGTTATTGTCTGTTCTAAATCATTATCCACTCGCTTAAACTTGTCATCTGGTTTTTCTTCCACCACAAACACAATGTCCTGCAAGGACCCATCAGGCTGCATATCGCCTTCATTAGGGTACGTAATCTTGGTGCCTGCTTTCCACCCCGGTTTGATCTGCACCTGCAGAATCTTTTCTTCTTGCCCAGCGGCTCGTCTTCGCTTAATCTTCATCTTCTTGGTTGTACCTGTTGCCAAATCCTTCAAACTCACTGGCAGTTTAATTTGGAACGATGACTTTTGAGGTGATGCATGTGGGGATGACGATTGTTGTTGTTGTTGGAAGGCTCCTGGCATTCCACCACCTCCATTCATACCGTTCATACCTGGCATACCACCTGGCATGCCGCCCATTCCACCCATTCCTCCCATGCCACCACGTCCACCGGCACCTCCTCGGCCAGCACGTCGGCCAAACATGGAAGATAATAGATCGTCATCATCATCATCGCCAAACCCTCCTGCGGCGCCAAACTGTTTGAAAATATTAAATGCATCATCAGTCGAGAACGTATGGAAGCCGCCGCCTCCTGGTCCTCCTGTACTGAAATGGAACGTTCGGGATCCACCTGGACCAGCACTGAAATTAAATGGACCGCCGCCACCAGCACCACCAGGGAACCCACCAGCGCCAGCACCGCCGCCGCTGCCATCATCCATGGGCACGCCGCCTCGTCGGGCTGCTTCTAAACCGTAATTGTCGTATAACTGTTTCTTTTCAGGATTAGATAGAATATCAAATGCTTCAGAGATTTGTTTGAACTTTTCAGTGTCTCCGGATGGTTTATCTGGATGATACTTCAATGCAGCTTTTCTATAACCTTTCTTGATTTCGGCATCACCTGCGCTTGGTGATACGCCAAGCAATTCATATAGTTTTGTATCTTTAGGCATGATGTTATGTTAGTTTTGTGTATATGTATTTATTGTCAACTAAAAGTGAGAAAAAGTTAAGAAGAAAGGAGAGATTAGGTCCAACGTAGCAATTATATAGTTTTACGGTTTTTTTTGGTTAGTGGTGTGGTATTGAGTATTGTTTGTTTGCTTTGACCTTCTACGTATTTCCAAGACAAGGCCCTCATGTCTAGGCTTATCTCGAACATTCTAGACGATAACATAAGCTCTGTATTTGGTGCTTACATAATCAACTTAATTCTTTCCCAATTTTGCAAAAAACCTCAAAACCATTCGACACTCCCCCCACTTTACTTTATCATGGCAGACGAAGGAGACATGTCAGTCATCCTGGCATCATCCGGATACGATCAAAGCATTAAATTCTGGGAAGCTCTCAGTGGTATTTGTAACCGTACGATCCAGAATGGCGATGCGCAAGTCAATCGCATGGCAATTACCCCCGACAAACGGTACCTGGCCTGCGCCGGGGCTCACAACGTTCTTTTATACGATATCCGATCAATCGACGCCAATCCAGTGATGAAATTCGAGGGTCATACCGCCAATGTCACTGCTGTAGGAATTCAAGCCGACGGCAAATGGATGGTCACTGGTAGCGAAGACGGAACGGTGCGGGTGTGGGACATGCGTACTGGCAGTATTCAACGCACCTTCCAACATGGCACACGAGTCACCGATGTGGTGATCCATCCAAACCAAGGAGAAGTTATTTCATGTGATTATGGTGGTAATGTCCGGGTATGGGATTTGAGTGGCGACACATGCACGCATCAGCTTATTCCCGAAGAAAACGTGCCATTGCGATCCGTATCAGTCGCGTCTGACGGATCAATGGTGGTGGTGGGTAATAGCAATGGCAACGTATATGTATGGAAAATGTTCAACAATAAGGATGTGACCAAGCTTCAGCCGATTACAAAGTTCCGGGCTCATACCAAGTATATCACTAAGGTGCTGTTATCTCCTGATGTGAAGCATTTGGCGACTTGTAGCGCTGACCATACTGCACGTATCTGGTCCACCGAGCACCAATTCCAATGCGAAACTACTTTGCAAGGTCATCAGCGGTGGGTGTGGGATTGTGCTTTTAGTGCTGACTCGGCGTATCTTGTCACTGCTTGTTCCGATCATTACGTGCGGTTATGGGAACTCAAGACGGGCCAGATTATCCGGCAGTATAACGGTCATCATAAAGGTGCTATCAGTGTGGCTCTCAATGATGTGTAATTTTTATTTATTTTTTTTCTATTAGCATTATTATTATCATTCTTATGTTTTAATGAAGTCATTGTCACATAACGTCACAGCATCTCCCTCATGGCACGTCACAGCACGTTTTCCGGTGCATTTTCTGTTTTGCTTATCGACCAACCAAAGCTTGGCTGTTGGACGGGCCATCAGGAACAAAGTCATGCCGTAATATTACATGAAGCATACCATTTCTCAATTCAGTCATCTTCTTGACTGTTCCAGAACACTTTTCTTTTAAACGAGACCGCAGCAGAGCAAGGAAACCACCCAGCCACTCGTGGTTATTATCCTTCGTGCAGTGCGGCTCATATGTGTCTTTGAGTTGTGGCGGCGTAGCGTATACTATATCCCGATACGTCCTATAGTCCTTCTTCTCCTCTTCTTCCTACTTCTCGCACCTTTTTTATCCACTAAAGCAAGGCACCCATATTCAACGACGATCGGTTTTATTATTAGTAACAAGACTAAATCTTAAACTAGGAAAAATACTGATTATCATTTTATTATTTCGCAGTCGTTTTCAGGTCCCTTCCCGATCTTCCCTTTTTCTCGATGGCGGTCCGGCCGGCACCGTTTCCAGGAAACGACATGGTTCAATAACGTATCATATTACTAATTGTGGTCCATTCTGAGTGAGCAAACAGCCAAGACAGAACTAGACGGGGAACTGTGATATGTGTGATTTAGTTGCATAAAAGTATGCGAGGGATACATATTTTGACAGCAAAAGAAACAGCCTTTTTTTTCAATCCCGTCCCCCACTCCATAACCCATGTAATGCATGGGTTTTACCGATAAGCAACCTCACATACGTTTATCGATCACTTTTATGTAGTCCCTATTCGTAATAATAAGGCTGTACATACACCACACACACACACACCCTTGCCATCATCTTAAGCGCCCTTTGATCGTCATTCGTTTTTACTATCGGGGATTCCTGAAAAGAAATAATAAGTAAATAAATATAGAAATAATGGCGAAATAGCAAGCCAAAATATCATATAGCTAAACGCCCGCCTTGATACAAACAACTATAAATAGTCAGTCAATTCCCGTTTACAGTTCTTCTTCTTCTTCTTTTTTCACTTTTGTATTTATTCTATCTTAATTCACATATACATACATACATACATACATACATACACACAATGTCGGAAGTTCAATCTACAGTCGCCACTACCACTCCAACTTTGTTGATCAACACTGCAATCGACACAGGCTCCGTATCTGGCGCCGCCAGCAACGCATCTGTCATTCCAACTGAAACCGGTACAGGTACAGGTACTGCCATTGTCACATCCGGTAACGACACAGCCAGCGCCACCGCGACAGTAACTACTACTGGGTTCGTCACTTCAAACAACACTTTCACTATCGCCACTTCTTCTGGCGCTACCGGCAATGGGACTGCTTCTGCTACTCTAAGCTCTACAGGTTCTGGCGCTGAAACCGACACGGCGTCTGCCACCGCCACCGGCACTGAAACTGGTACTGAAACCGGTTCTTCTACTGGCTCTTCCACTGGCAGCTCTACAGGATCTGGTACTGGTGCTGCATCTACTGGCGCTGCCAACCCAATCAACATTGCTGTCAATGGTATCTTGGGTGGTCTTGCCGCTGCTTTGTTGCTCTAAGCGCTCTTCACCAATGTACTATTCTCCTGCTTTCTGCTTTTTTTTCTCCCTTTTTTTCGTTTCTAGTCTAAAAAAGTCTACTACTAATTACCTTTTATGTATGAATAATATTAGATAATCTTAATAATTATTAATGATGGCACACGAAAAAAAAAACAAGCATCAGCTTTTATACCTGTCGCAATTTGAGGCTTGGTATGACGCATTCTAAGAAAGCGCCAACAAACGCGAGGAAGAAAATATTTTTCAAACTTTTGCTGCTTTAAGTTTGTCGTTCAAATTTGCCGCCGCCGAGATGAACAGTGAGCGTGTAGATATAGCCGCATCTGGAGCATCGTGTTGATCAAGAACCAGGGAAAAAGACGAACATCGTTTGATAAACTTGCAAGGGTACCTGTATTTGGAACTTATATACATCTTTGCCCCTGAAACGTGCTGCTTTCTGTGGATTTTGTTTTAGGGAGTGCATACAGTTTTCGACTCAGGGGAAAGAAAAAAAAGTGGTTCATTACCAGTTTAGGTCTCTATCATTATAATATCGGCTAACCCCAGCAACCAACCTGCGATTTTCTCTCTTCCCTTAGGATCCACGGCTGAGTTAACGTGCATTATATTTCTTCCAAAAAACTACATTTCTATACTTTGGTTATGACCAATCAAACCAAATGCAGGTAAAAAGGCACCAAAACGCGGGATGTGGGATGCAGGACCCACATATATCAAAATCGATAGCCGCAAACTCGCCGGGGACCGTTTCATGGGAGGCATATGTTGATACGTTCCCCCTTTTTCCAAACGGCTGTTACTGTTTTGTTGAATCAATTTTTGTCATCCGTCCCTTTGTTTTAGTATTCAGCCACACTATCGACTATAGACGCTAGAGGTAATTTGCGCACCACGCATTTCAGACAGACAACCCAAGACATACTACTCCGCCAGCTTTCTCCCCCATCGATTCTAACACCTCTTGTCTCGCTGGCCATTTTTATTCGAACACGAGGCTGGGACGGTATTCCCACGATATTATCACCCCGGCGAGAAAGTCGATCGATGATAAAAAAAACGATTCCAGAATAGTGTCCCTTGGTAAAAGGGGGTATTATAAGACCCCGCGCGACGGCGCACTCTACTCCAGACCCACAATCGATGTCAGAATCGAGGACGCGCTGCCTTTTGCCAACCAGTGGTTTTTCCTTATTTGTTTCAGACTGCTTTCTGGCAAAACTCCCCGGTCTGCTGCTTATAATATAGGTATTTCTTTTTCCTTTTGTTTCTTGGCAGAAAAGGCAACGTAAAAAAAAAGTCGAACTAAAAAAACTATATAAAGAAGGGGGCCTGCCGCTGTTAGCTTTCTACCTTTTCCAATTCTTTATATCTCTTTTTCTTTTACAAACCGCATACTACACATACACAATGGACAACATCCCTACTGATCTACCATCTATCGACATCGGCACTATTGACTTGGGCCGTGCCAGCTCAGCATACAACGCTGCTACCAGCCGACTTGGTTCAGATGGCATGAAGTCAATCAGCGACAAAGTCAACTCCATCATGGCCTCCAACACCGACATTGGTAACTTGAAGAGCTATGCCACTGATCTTGCTAATGGCTCTGGTGCTATTGGCAGTGCTCTCGGCAGCGCCACTGTTGCCTCCGTCTCTGCTACCGGTACCGCTTCCTCTGGTGCCAAGTCCACCGGTAAGAGCTCTGGTTCTGCCTCTGGCTCTGCTTCTGGTTCCGCTTCTGGTTCCGCTTCTGGTTCTGCTACTGATGAAAGCACTGGTTCTTCTACTGGTACCAGCGCAGCTGAAACTTCCAACGGTGCTTTGCCAACTGCTGTTGGTTTCAGTGGTTTGGTTGGTGTCGCCGCCGCCATGTTGTTGTAAAAAACACCACCAAAGCATATAATTAAAAAGACCATAATGTAATGTATTCTAATGAATTGACTCCAATTAATGAACCAAAGATATTTCGCCCCTTTTTTGATCTCTCTTGACGTCGATGGTAGTTTCAGATTCTAGTGAAAAAAACTTTTTGACGCCTGTCGTTTGAGATACGTTCGGCCCTGATGATCATTAAGATAATGCCTCAGCGTAAAAGTCCTTGCCCAATTATCCGAAACTAGTACCTTGATCATCTTTGCGTTTCATGAATGAACATCTCTTCACCTGACTAACGCCTTGAAATTAGAAACATCCACTTTGGTGATTTCTATTTTCGATCGTTCTGTCAATCTTCCACCCCTTTCTAGTTTTAGCCGTATTATCCATCTGTTGCCATGACAACTACACAACCCAGCCCCAGCCCTACATTGCAAGCGCCCACTTACGCCTATACCCTAATCCCTAAATAATATCCTACTAAGATCATTCTCAGATCGATATAGTAAATTGTCTAATCGACATATTGTCATTAAATATCAACGTAATCAAACTGATTTAAAAATATTACGCTATATTTGCTATACTTATGATGACAGTCAGCCACTCACTTTAACCTCCCCACCGCTAGCCCCAGTGTGACGTACACCCGATCTCCAGCGCCAAAAAAAAATGATCCCTGCCCGCAGCAAGTCCAAGCCAGGGATCTTTCTGTCAGCCCTGGCCAAGGGTCCAAATCTAGATATATATATATAACAATCGCAAAATCCTCTCTTTCTTCCTTCTTACGATCTCGATCACACACATGCAATCAAATATGGTTCTCCCCGCAATTCCAACGAATATTCCTTTGGTCACAGACATTTCCCGGCTGGTCAACTTGAACACTCACTCTGTAGACGATTGGGTCAAGTCTTTAACTGGGGATGACGTGACAGTTATTAGTGGTGGCGATAAGGGCCACGGTGGGTCAGGGGGCCAAGGTGGTGTAGGCGGCAATGGACAAGATGGTCAAGACGGACAGGATGGGATCAGTGGAGGGAATGGACAAGATGGGCAAGATGGTGAAGATGCTCCTGGGACTGGCAATGTCAACATCGGCGGCGGCGGTGGTCATGGTGGTAACAAGAGTTCGTCTTCGTCTTCTGCTGTGTCTTCTAAATCTTCACCATCTGTGACAAAATCCACAAATGCCGCGCAGACGACAGTGACTCCCAGCTCTACAGCGTCAACTGAATCATTGGCTAGTAGCAGTGATACTTCAACCCAGACTACTAGTGGTGGTGACTCTACGGCAACCAGCACTGCAGGGGCAATGTTAAACACGGCCGGCTGGAACGGCTTGCTAGGTGGTGGTTTCGCAGCGCTGCTCTTGTTATAAACACTCCTGTATTTTTAGTTTTAGCATTAAAAATTTTAACATTCATAACACCCACTTATTTAAACATATCTATGAACTGGAATATCGCAGTCTTCAATTGGCCATGGTACTCATGAGAAGAGACAGGAATCTTACTTAACCATCTGGTCATTTCACCAACATCTATGGCAAACTCATCACCGAGCACCCCTGGTTCGGCACGTAAATACCGTACAAACCGCTTACATATCGCTCCAACCGGCGCTTGTTCATCTTCATCCAGCACGACCATCCCAAGCCGCAATGTCGTCTCCATTGCCACGTACAACTCTGGGTAAACCGTCGCCGATGACGCATGCACCATAGGAGTATACACATGCAACACTTCCACCAGCGACACCAAGAACGCTTTATAGTATGCCTGTTCTGCTATGAAGGTATCCAGTAACTCCTTTAGCGCCGCGGGTATCGTCTCATTAGCACACAATGGTATATTATTCTCAACCATGAATGGTATCGACTGGTGTCCTCTTTGCTTATCAATATCGCCATCTTGAGGGTATCTCACAGTGCATTGACAGTCGAAATGGAAGTTGTCACTTAGATAAGCATGTCGCTGCTGTCGACTCAGCCCCATCGGTACATAACTGATCTTCAGTTGCTCGCCAGCGTTGATCCTACGCAATGCCATCAACTTCATCGCACCGGTCCGGTCAATTGCAGGGTAGCAGTTTGGATCACAGTCATGCTGAGTCAAGGAGATGATAAAGTCAAACGCCATTCCATAGTCTTCCAGCGACCGTTGGTCTTGCCACACATACGAGTTTATCGATAGCAGCGCACCTGCATATATAGTGAGGAAAATCACCTCAGCAACCGCAACTGGCCTCGGCTTGTTGGTGTTGTCGTTCTTCTCTCCGGTGTCACGCTCGAGCCCCCTATGAATATCCGTCGCTAGTAGTACCAGTCTATTTAACCGTTGCTCATCGCTCACGTAAGCGTCCCAATGACATTCAAGATTAGAACAGATTCTGGCAAA
>JAKTQM010001159.1:24191-35825 GCA_030558825.1 Blastobotrys niveus
AACCAAAAAACCCCCTTTTTTGGGTGTTAAGCGCCCAAAGAAGTAAAAAAAAAAAGAAAAAAAAAAAAAAAAATTTTGCGTCGCCGCCCGGGCCCGAGATCCGTCTGTATGTGGAAGAGCCCCCCCCCCTTCAAATAGCGTAACGTTATCATTCTCTTCTCGTAAGCGAGGCGATCGAGGGATAAGCGCCAACCGTTTAAAAAGAATGCCAATTCCTCCCAAACCAGTTATTTAATTCTTTTCTTTTCCCTTTTTTTCTCTTTTCTTTCTCTCTCTCTTTTCTTTCTTTCTTTCTCCAACTTCACTTTCACTCGTTAAATATACATATACATATACCAACAATGAAGCTCTCAATCGTTGCTTTCGCTACTGCCATCGCCGCTCTTGTTTCTGCTGATCCAAACGGCTTCATTGCCCCAACCGACTCTGATGTTTTGCACGCTGGCGAACCATTCATTGTTCGATGGAACAACACCGACGGTGGTGATAAGGTCAACTTGGTCCTCAAGAACGGTCCAGCCGACAACCTCAAGGATGTCAAGACCATTGCCAAGAACTTGAAGAACGGTGGTGCTGTCCGATGGAAGGTTCCAGGTGACTTGAAGACTGGCAAGTACGCCATTGTCATTTCTCAATCTGACAATGAAGATGCTGTCAATTACACTCCTCAATTCAAGATTGAAGGTGATGAAAAGGCTGCTTTCGCTGCCACTCACGTTAACAGCACTTCTGCTGCTCCATCTACTTCTTCTGCCGCCAAGAACTCCACCTCTGCTGCCGTCAAGACCACCAGCGGCTTGAACAGCACTTCTTCTGCCATCAAGACTTCTGCTTCTGGCAACTTGACCTCTTCTGCTGCTACCAAGACTGGTAAGCAATCTGGTAAGACTTCTACTGCTACCGCCACTGCTTCTGGTTCTTCTACCGGCTCTGCTTCTTCTACTGCTGGTTCTACTACTTCCTCTTCTACTGGTGCTGCTTCTTTCTTGTCCATTGACTCTTTGGCTTTGGCCGGTGGTTTGGGTGCCGCCATCTTGGCCTTGTAATTTTAAGGCTAATATACTTACCCCCTTTTCATCTATTTCCCCTAAGCACGCATTTTTTTTTATTTCTTTGGAGTAAAACTAACATATATTTCTCTACATAATTGAGCAAATTATGATTATTGTAATTTAATTTTTTGTTTTTTTTATCTTGTTTTTCTCTTTCTACATTCTTCTATCTCCCTCGTTCTCCGTGTTTCTCTTAGTGTATTTTTTTTTCCACTCACCCAAAAGTCAGCCTACTATTTTTAGTTTGAGACCGAGAAAGAAAGAAACAAAAAGTGGCTCTCTCGAAAAAGGCCGTCCTTTCGCCATTCTGAAACTCATAGACGCATAACTTTCCGTTTTGCAGATTCAATGTTTCAGGTGGTTTAGTGTGACTGCACCTCCTTAGCCCGCTCGCCCCGCCCAGTCGATCTCCGGCGCGCCAGATTTCCACCATCTTAAATCCCAGATCCGGATCGGCGGCCAACCGGAGCGAAGATGGGGGGTCTAGGTGGGTTGCCATGACAATTTGAACCGGACGCGTGGCTAACGCGATGTAAACGCCGCAGAGAGGTGATACGCGTATGGTTGCTGTAGATACCATTCTAACGTTTTCCCCCTTATTTTTCAAACCATAAACAATAGCAGAAAAAACAAAAAGTGCAGCGGATGGGAAATATGATAAGGACTGTCTGGTATAAAATATATTATATGAAATATGTATATATATATATATAAACAAGCTTTTTAATGGAGGTTATTTTTTTCTGAATAATATTTATATCATTTTTTTATCATTTTTTTTTATCTCTTTTCCAATATATCAACAACTTCTTTCTTCTTTTTTTAATTTTTTTTTCAATACAAATAATGCTCACGATCAGAATCACCCCGGATTGACAAACCCCATCAAATCTTCGGATGATGTAGGTGGAGGTGGCGATGGTGGACCAACTTGTTGCTGTTGCTGTTGCTGTTGTTGTTGCGGTGGATAGGCATGCCGACGAGGTAAAATATTAAACCGCTTTGTGAAATCCAACCGACCCGGCTTATCCACATCGACAAAAAACTCGCCTACCGGTAGATTAGAAAATTGCAACTGCAAACTCTGGTCAACTTCTTCATCAGTCATCATGAATCCACCCAACTCCGAAGTCCAAGCCATCCACTCTTCCACCCAACTCACCACAATCCACCACGCACCAAACCCTTCTGCCCCGCTCATACTCAAATCCCGCAACACCTGCATACAGATCGATGATAGACCCCATAAGAACAATCGTGGCGGCACTTCTGGGAAACGAGATGGTAAACCTCGTAAATATTCGGCCCATTTCACCATCTGTTCTTCGTTACCCTTGATGCGTTCTTCTTCCGACTTGATCTGTCCCTGGCCCTGTTGATCCACATCCCGCTGAGGTAACAACTCCCGTATCTCTACTTCCAAGATCTGTACAATTCGGTCGTTGCATCCGCATGTGATTTGCCGACGAATCACTTGATCGACATTGATAAACGTATCATAATCCCGTCGCATCTTGTTGGTTTCTTCGGGGGTCGCCAAGATCCGGCCAGCATTCTGCCCAAACTCATTAGCCCGCAACAATCGGTCCAACAAATTTGCAAAAGCATTCACAGGCTTAATCTTGATATCGACAAATTCACTATCCATATTAGATAAGCTTGATGTGACTTGCTGAGGAAGAAGCTTGCTTAGCGTCCGCAACCCATTCAATACTGGTGGGGGCACTTCTTGCAACACCAGTGGACTCAACAGCTGCGCCATTTGTCGGTACGCCAACCAATCGACCTTGGACATCCATTCTCTTACCCCTTTATCTTCCAATAACCGTTGCGTCGTCGCCGTCATGTTCCCCAACAATGCTGTCTGGTTCTGCAGAAACTTCTTGATATGCATGTACCGCAGAGCCTCGATCAATGCTCGACAATGTGCCTGATATGTACCGTGAAGAGTCGACACCAAATCTTCATCGTAATTTTGATAAATAATATAGTCGCGGATCGAGGGAATCTCAAACTTGTCCGAGGTGTATGATGACGACAGCGTGATATTGTTGGCGTCGTTAACTAGCATATTGTTGTACTTGCGCGCTTCCTTAGCCGTGTTGGTGAAGTTGGCATCGGCCAGAACCTGTGGATTATTTTTCACATTCATCTCATTCCTGCTGTTGCCTGAAGAATTCGATGCCATGGCGGCTGCTGCGGCAACCGCTGCTGCTGTATTATTGCTTCGAGGAATTGAAGAAGAATAAGGCGAGCTGACCATAGACGAATGTGCACTGTCGTTCATAGCCATCACTGTAGTAGGGCTGCCAGCCAAGCTAGATCGTGGAGTCCCATCAGGCGTATTACCACTGGCATTGTTCAAATCACCAACCAGTTTGATACCACAGTAATGATACTTTGACTGACCTCGAACACCCAACCGTCGCGTCTTGGTAGTGGGGAAATGGATTCGCACCAATTTACCAAACGATGCTGGGTTAAGCGGTTTTAAATTCGACGCTACACATTCATCAACGTACCGAGCATATACCCTTGACCGAGGCACGTTAGTCTTTGGACAACCTTCACAGTTTCGAAGAATCCACGCTAGACCAAATACTTGTCGCATCTTCTCAAATGTTTGCCCACCAGTCGGTTCTACATCGCGCACTTCCTTCGCCAATGGTTCCATTGTGGCATGATCCACATACATGCTTGCTTTTGTTTTCAACTCTCGTTCTGTATCATCAGCAGACCCAGAGCTGATAGCTGATGCCTTTCTCTTACGTCCTGCAGCAGCCACTGGTGTCGATGCACCCGACCTGGCCACAGGTGTTGATGGCCCACTTCCATTACCCATAGCCGGAGCAGGAGACTGCGAAGGCTGATGAGGATGATGATGATGATGTTGTTGTTGTTGTTGCTGTTGGGGTGGTGGTGGAGGCTGCTTTTGCTGTGGAGGCATATGCTGAGCCATAGGAGGCGGTGGCTGCCTCTGCTGAGAAGACATGGCATGAACAGCATGTGGTATCGGTGGTCGCATCTGATACAACCCTTCATCACCCGCGGCAGCACCAACCTGTGGATGTGGCATTCCTGCATATTGTCCATGCAAAAAATCCATTGCAAATGGAGGAGGCGGAGGCGGCGGTGGAGGAGGGATGCTAGTTGGGTGCGGATGGGGTTGCTGCTGCTGTTGTTGTTGCTGCTGCTGTGCCTGCCCATGATGCTGTTGTTGATGTTGATGATGATACGCTGCCGCAATTTGCTGCTGTTGTTGCTGCGACATGTCTGGTTGCGGCGCCTGAGATTCTTTAGTGTCCTTTTTCACTTGAGACATGTCGGTGTTGACAGGGCTGCCGTCCATACCTGGGTCGATATAATTCCCGTTTGCATTATGATCGTCTTGTGAATGATGATGCGATTGTTGGTGCTGCTGCTGCGACTGCTGCTGTTGTTGTTGCTGTTGTTGCTGCTGCTGTTGACCCATCGATGACACGTAATGGCTGTTGGCACTGGTATTGGCAGTACTGTCAGTACCATTCGTATCACTACTAGCTCCACTGTTACCTCCTACATTCGACCCATCATGATCATTGGTGCCACCCATGGCAACAGCGGCGGCGGCAGCAGCTGCTGCGGCAGCCGCCACGGCTGACGGATGGTCGTTGTCTTGGTGCATATGGTGTTGATTTTCAGCCGAGGGTGCGTCTTGATATTGATGTTGATGTTGGTGTTGATGATGATGCTGTTGTTGCTGATGCGGATGCTGCTGCTGTTGATGCGGATGCGGATGCAATTGATGATGATGAGGAGCATGCTGAGGATCGTGATGATGATGTTGATGCTGTTGTTGTTCTTGAGCCGGAGGTTGAGCTTGATGGTGTTGATGCTGGAAATCATCCATCTCTGGAGTCTGATGATGATGAGGGTCCAGATGAGAATGAAAGGTTATGTCCTTGTCATCATCCATCTTTTCTCTTATTTCCTCTTCGTCAAGCAGGAGTTGAAGGGGGGGGGGGGTGGTTATAGAAAAAAAAGGTGAGATGGAAGAAAGAAAAGGTGATAAATAAACAAGAGCGAGAGATTTTTTTTTCCCTCTCCCTCTAGTGCCCTGCTTGAAAGTTACCAAGACAATGAATGGAATAAAAAAAGCGAGGGTGAAATGACAAATAAAGGACTACCAAAAAGCTCAACTTTTCCTGAAAATATTACCTCTCCAGCTTGATATATAGATGAATTGAACTTTACCAAGTGTTTGTTCAATAAAAAATCTACTATATCTACAAGTTGATCAAACCAGGCTGAAAATAAAAATTTTAGAAAAGAAAACGGAGAACGAAAGCGAAGGGCGAAAAAAAAAATGTGCTGGGCCGCTGCTAAACTGCTGGGCGCCCCATCAGCTATTGATTGTCTAGTAGTTTCATCGACCAGATTTAGGTGACTGCAGTTCTTTTTCTTTCTCTCTATATATATGATTTATTTTTTTTATATTCTCAGTTATTTATCTAATTTTGCTTTAATTTCTTTAATATTCCAGTTCGATTGGACGTTGCTTTACGCAATAGGAAATATTGTCAATACGGGACGGCCGGTGGTGCGACGGGTGGACAGTGAAAATATATATAGAGCGTGTACTTTTCATAATTGCACGTTCTGCGTTTGACTAAACAGAACAACCATGAATTGTCAACTGTATATATAAACTAGGTAGCTAAGATAGTGCTCTACATTATGGCCTCCAGTATATTATAGGAAGCGGGATAGTGCATCAATGACAAGCGCCTAGATGGATGTGAGGCGGCTACCCCGAGCAAATTCGTCGGCAGTGCATATGTGGGGCAAGCTAGGAGTGGACAATTCAAAATGAAAGATTTCACCACGTCCGATAGGATGTCACTATTTATATACTGCTGTATGTTCGTGCTCGATGTTCTGTACTCCATGCTCTCCCTCTCATCACGTAGATGATCATGGTTAAGTGGGCTAAAGTGAACTTCAACTTCAAGGTGTCAAACGTGCACCGTTACCAGGGAAACTAGTTAGCTCATCGCACCAACCGGGACAAGTTGCCGCCGCGCTTCCTATGCTGAACAGCATATATATGTATATACTGGTGCTGTCCTGTGCTGTTTTCTGAAAGTTAAACCATAGGTTGATGTAAGCTGTGAGGGTAGGATATGGCGAATGTCGCATCGCCTGCAATCAATCAGATCGTTCGCTTGTAATAATCGACGACCCAGTAAATCACGCAAAGCAAATCCCGGTGGGCTGCCGTGGGACGTATTTCATCGTGATGGGGGAAAGCTATCAGTTAGGTACTAGGTATAGAACTGAGAATATGTGTTCAAAGTTTGAATCGCTGAAACTATGTAGACATTAGAATATGGAATGCCAGGGTAGTCATTCGGTTGGGCCGGTTCTATATTAAGGTCCAAAAAAAGGGGGGCAGAAACGGAGTATGAGCCGCACGGACGGAACGGAGTTCCCAATCCGTTTGAGCCGCGCAGAAAGATCGAAAAAGCCCTAAAAGCATTCCCCTTTTTGACACGTGCTGAATTTTACGCTGGGAATTCACAAACCCACTCAACATTTTGCAAGTTTGTAGATTCTTTTATAGGAAAACAAAACGCCGCTCGGCGGCCGTCGGTGCGGCGCTGGGGGCCGGCCTGGGCGTTGGTGCAATTTTTTTCTTACACACACACGACACTTCTACTTCCAGTCGACAGTCAACGAACTCAATAGACCAAATATACATAATGCCAGCCACCACTGTCCCAGCCCAAACTGAAGTGTTCCCACCAGAAACTCTCTTGAAGAAGAGAAAGAACGTTCAAGAACAAGCCGCCGCCAAGCAAAAGGCTGCTGCCGAAAAGAAGGCCGCCAACAAGCAAAAGCGAAAGGTCATCTTTGAACGAGCCGAAAAGTACGTCAAGGAATACCGAGACCAAGAACGAGAACAAATCCGATTGAAGCGAGCTGCTCGACAAAACGGTGAAGCTTACGTTCCAGCCGAACCAAAGCTTGTTTTCGCTATCCGAATCAAGGGTATCAACAAGATTGCACCAAAGCCACGAAAGGTGTTGCAATTGTTGCGATTGCACCAAATCAACAATGGTGTTTTCATCCGATTGACCAAGGCTACCGCTGAATTGTTGCGAATCGTCGAACCATATGTCACCTATGGTTATCCAAACTTGGCTTCTGTCCGACAATTGATCTACAAGCGAGGTTATGGTAAGGTCAACAAGCAACGAGTTGCTTTGTCTGATAACGCCATCATTGAAGAAGCTTTGGGCAAGTACGGTATCATCTGTGTTGAAGATTTGATCCACGAAATTTACACTGTTGGTCCAAACTTCAAGCAAGCCTCCAACTTCTTGTGGCCATTCAAGTTGTCTAACCCAACTGGCGGCTGGGGTGTTGACCGAAAGTTCAAGCACTTCATTGAAGGTGGTGCTTTGGGTAACCGAGAAGAAAACATTAACGCTTTGATCAAGGCCCAAAACTAAGCGTTTTTCGGGGTGTTTAATAATAATGCATTTTTCTTTTTAGTAATGTATAACATTAAATGAACCACTGTAATTTTTTTGTCCCGTTATTATGCTCTTGCCGTGGTAATTTTTTGCCAATCTTACGTCAAAGTTACAATATTCTCATCAGCTGTATTCCCCCGCACATCCTGCTTTGTTCTTAGTACGAACATGGGCTATTGAATTTAATTCAAAGCTTTATCAACCATTTCGTCGTGCAAAGTTCCCCTTGGTAAAAACGACTTGAATACTCTTTATTCTTATGTCTGATCGATCGTATGTGGCTGAAAATGTTGGTTCTTAATAGATAGACAGAAGAGTGTAACGTGGAGCCGCGTGAGCCGCAGTTGAGCAAGACAAAAATACCTCTTTTTTTGGCTCACATCTTTCAATCGTCATTTTCCATCACTTTCTTGTTCAAAGCTGGGTACCATGTGAGTCCTGAAGATGGAGGCATCTGTTTCCAGAAAGGGTAAATTGACAACTGACAAGCTGTTGGCACTAGTAACTGAGAAGAATCGGTGCGCCTTATATTAGAATATGAGAGATGGTAGAATGCTGTACGCTGAAAGCTACAAGGGACAAATTCGTGTAAATCTACATTAAAACTACTGTCACCGATTGATCCCAAGGAAACGAACAATGTACAGAGTTTATCCTGACAATACAACGCTGCAGAAGGAATTTATTGCAGTTCCTACCAATACTCTTCTTCAGAAAGTACAGATTCACCACAATGGTGGCAATATAAATCGTAGTTCGCGGTAAACATACGTTCGGGGCCATATGCCAACTTCATTCGTTTCTTCTTGAAATGGGGAAGATGCTTTTCAGATAGTCGAAACAAACAAAAGTCAGTGCTTAAACCTATCATCTCCGTCACGACAAGACACTGAAGTTGTGGAAACAACACAAAGTCCTGGCCAAACTTTCGCTCAATTTTGCGCCACAACGTACGTTGATCCACAGATATAGAAGCTAGTCTCAGCTCTTCAAGTCCCCGGCAAGCCACGCCAAGCTGCATCAGCGGATACCAGTTATGCCGGGACTTTGTTTCGCGTATCTTACCCAAGAGACCCGCGTAGATTTTGAGCACCTTCAGGTTGGAAAACACCGCCATGTCAATGTCGTTTAGAAAGTGTGAGTCTCTGAAATTGGAAAAATCGAATAAAGTTAGCGAACTGAGCTGCTGGAAGGTCTTAAGCTCGCAAAACAAATGCATGAGCACGTTTGGATCAAGTATACGGGTAGACGGATTCCGAACAAGAAGCGTCAAACCTTCCAGTTTCCTGCAACTAAACGATAGCGTAGTGACCAGGTCCAATAGATCTTGTTCATTGTTGTCCAGTGTCAAGACGTCGCCCACGAAATCCCGCAAGTTGACGCAGTTCATAATACACTGCGTCAAAAACCGGTAGGCACTGGTCCTATTGAGTTCAGGGGCGATACCTGGTCTAAGCTTTTCCAACTGCCCGAGGAAATTTCTTATGTCTTCTGGGAACCCTTCATCGCCTCCATTGTCGACGGCACCAGGACTTTGTGCTGATTTTTTCTCTACACGCGCGTTTAGCTTTTTAACCAACCGACCGAGAAAATTTCTACTGTCTTCTGGGATTTCAGGGACTTCATTGTTGGTGCGCTTGGCTGCTGCGTCAGAGCTTTGTGCCGCTTGTTTCTTCACACGCGTTCTTAGCTTTTTAATCGATGGGCTCTTTGCCAGCGCACCCAATTCACGTAACGTCACTGAACCTTCAATATAGACCTGTTCCAGCGATGGCAAGCATGATATCAGCTGCTCCATTGCCTTGCCGTTATCGCCTGCGAACTCGTTGTCGTTGCTAGTCAGCTCCATCAGCTTGAGTGAGCTCTTGCTTGGGCTGTTGAAAATGGCATCGGCGAGGCTTTGGATGTTCCAACAACCAGGTATCTTCAAGCTTTCCAAACTAGCGTTTGTAAGCAGCTTTATCGGGACCTCATCCAAATTTTGACTGTTAAGAACTAGATGCCGTAATTTTGGTATCTCCAGTCCGTGTTGAAAAGCCCACATTACACTTCTATCCTCAGCAGGTATAGAGAGTTGCATAATATGGGGGAAGTACAGTTCATTCAATCTTTTTACTTCCGCCGAAGCGTCCCTTTTTTTTTCAACACAGTCGTCGTGGCATCTTTTTATCAACTTGTAGGAGACGTCCTCCTCTTGGAGACTATAATAAGACCATGCTAACCCGCTGAACCACGTCTTGTTTATCATAAGCAGACTTTTTTTCTCGTATTCATCTAGCTCCTCCCATATTAAAAGCTTGATCTCTAGTGGTAACTTGTCCATGTTGAGAGTGTTGAGAGTGTTGAGATCGGCAAAGTAAGGGGGCGAAATTAACTTTTTACACACACCCGTTTTCCGGATCTCCGCGATGAGCCGCATTCAAAGCCGCACAATCGAGTATATTCAAGTGATATTGGAACCGGCATAGATTTATGGGGCCAAAGCTGCACAATTTATGGTAGAGGGGGAGAGATAGGATATCAGTCTGGGGAAATGGTTAAAACTGTATTAGGAGATCTATAATTTCGCGTCCAAAGAAGCGCTTGAGTAGAAGGAGCTGTGCTAGAAGCTAGCGGCTGTCCATGAACAACCTTCATCACAATGATCGCAATGACAACTGTTAAACGCGTTGGCCGAGTTGTTCTGGGGAACCAGCGTGACAGCAGGGAAGTGATGGTGAAACATTGGAAACAAGCAAGTCTCTTTACTCATGCCATACATCGCCACGGAAAGGCTATACAGCCGTGGGAAGAGAACAAACTCTTGGCCAAACGCATCATGCACTTCACGCAACAGCGCATGCTGGTCCACTTTGGCAAGGCATAGTTCCATTTCTTCGAGTTTTTGACAATGTACGCCAATCTGCATTAACGGGTACCAGTTATCTCGGTACTCTTCACCTGGGCCCTGATCCGTCACCCTCATCGTACCAAGTAAGCCATTGGGGAGATGGATAACTTTCAAATTGGAAAACGGCGTCAAGTTGATGGCATTCAGGTCGAATTTTCCAACACGACCTTGCCAGTCTAAATGGAACCTGTCCACGTGAGCCAATTTCAGTACTTTGAGCTGCTGGCAGTCGTACACCTTTCTCAACAAATGTACGGCCATATCTTGGTACAGTTTGCCGCCAATGAACCTTGACGGATTCACCTCAATTTCCAAGTGCTCCAAATTCATGCAGTTAGATCCCAGCGCAACAAACATATTCAGTGCGTCGTCGCTGTTAGGTAGATTCAAGACTGCAGCCTTGAAATATCGCAATTTCTTGCAGTTAACGAGACAACGGGTCAAGAAATGGCACGATCCATCAGACTCGGTGGGCTGTTGTTGAGATTCAATCTTTTCCAATCGTCCGAGAAACTTTCTGATGTCCTTCTGTATCCATTTTTCGTCATAATTATCAGGTATAGTAGCTGTAATATCGCCCGGAACGGCATGAACCGTCCCCATCTTTGAATATAACTCTTTAATCGACTGATTCTTTGCCAATGCGCCTAGCTCACGTAGTGTCACCGAACCTTCAATGTTGACCCGTTCCAGAGAAGTTAAGCACTGAAACAATTGCTTTATTGGCTCTCCATCACTCTCAGTGAATATATTGCGGCTTATTGATGTGTTATATGGAACTTCCGACTCCTCCTCTTCATAGTAACTAGACAAGCCGATCACTTTGAGCGAGTGCCTGCTGGGACTGTTCATAATAGCGTCAGCTAGGCACCGCATGTTCCAACAACCCGGTATCTTTAGACTGTATAAGTTTGCATTGAATAACTGTTTGGGAACATCGCCAATATCTTGGATAAGAAGGTGTAGGTGTCGTAACTTTGGCATTTTCAGCCCGTGCTGGATAGCCCATGTCATTGGTTGATCGTCAAGGTAAAGAGTGAGCCAAGTGATATGAGCAGCGTATAATTCGTTCAGTCTTTGAATTTTTGATGAAATTTCTTCCTCGTTCTCAGAATCTTGGTAATCATTGTAGCATGTTTCGATGGCTGAGGAGGAGTGGGAGTCTAGGCTGTAA
>JAKTQM010001162.1:0-29369 GCA_030558825.1 Blastobotrys niveus
GAAAGAAGGAAGGAACCAATGGTTTCAAAATAAATAAAATCTCATTTAAAAAATAAAAATAAATTATATATAAACAAAATAAATAAATCGTCTCAATTTCAAAACACTAGCGGCTGGGTGGCTCTCCAGCAATCAGCATCATCCGTCACCACCCTTGGGAAATGAAAATTCACCAACTCCTCCAGCTGCGGCCATTGCTTACCATTGATTGGACATCGTTGCGGCAAAAAGCTTCTCAAATACGGGAATAGCGGCCAATCTACATTCTTAAGCGGCTCAATATCCAGCCGCAAGAACCCCTGTGTCGAAAGATCCAATTGAAATACCTCCAACAGAGGGCACGATGTAGCCACTTGCGTCAACATATTCGTTGTATAAGGCGTTGCACGGGTGGGCAATAGTAGAATCAAAAACTTTAGCTCTGGCAACAACGCTGCAAGTTCAATCATATCTTGATCACCCCATGTGACTTCCCTAGCATTGTAATCATTAGTTCCATGGAATATTCTTAAACTTAGTTTTGTCAATTTCCCGCCAGTTGTTCTTGCTAACTTCTTCAATCCCTGGGGATCAAACCTATCACCCGTCGAGTGCACAACCGCTTCAAATTGTCTTAGGTTACAACACTTTGCAAAAATAACATCCAGCATCCCCGAACTTATATTCAATTTAACGGACAATTTAGTCAACTGTTTAGCCACTCCATCCCAAAATATAGGCATGGCATGATCAGCTTGCAAACAATTCAATTCCTGAAGTCCAGCAAACAAGCCCGTAATGTTCCCCGACGGCGAAATCTCGCGCAGCGCATCATCCATTCCTTTAAGTTCCGACAAATTCAGTCGCTGAATGTGCGGATTCTTTGCTATTGCAATCAATAAATATTCTTTCAATGCAATGTTGGACGTTAGCTTCACCGTTACATCCGAAATTGACATTGTACCAAGATCACGAACCGTTTTAATATTGGCCGCTTCCGAGCGATCTTTAAATTCCCCTGGTTCACCCGAAGGTACTAGCGTACGATCCCACGTTGCCTCGACTTTGTAACTAACCGTCGCGTATGGACATTTCTGCCGCACCATATCAACAAATCCCTGTGGCCATTTTGGCAGACCTCCACTGCCATAGATCATAGTCGCAAAAACCACCTCCTCCAACGAAGGAGAAAGAAATCTTTGTAAATGATCAAAATTGCGAGAGGAATTTCTTGAACTTGCCACTCCAGTAGACCCTTCCTCTTGCATATTGATGGTCAGCTTCTTGAGTGCTGGACAGTGAAACTGTGTAGAATAAATAAATGGTGCCAAGTTCACCCGTACATCCGTCACAACACTAGCATATACCGCTCTACGATAATCGTCTTTCACTCTATCCAATCTCAATGGCACCAACTGGGGCCAGGTCGCTGCTGCCCGTCCCCAAATCACCCGCGCTGCCGCTGCAAACCAGATTTTGTTCACCGTGAGGCAAGCAGCCAGTTCTCTTTGACTGCCTGGTAGGTATTCTCCATCGTAGTAGAGATACTCTGTGATTATTCCCACCAGCTCTGGAACAGCAGTCAGTCTTGACATGTCCATCGTATACCAAAAGAAAATGATATGATACGTTTGATGTAGAAGAAAAGAAAAAAAAGCCGTAAATTTTATGCCAACTTATCTTTATTTGATTATTTTTTTTATTTTATTTTTCGGTTGCCGACCGTTTTCGGAAGCAGCTGCACCACGTCCCTGAAAAAGGCAAGTTGGACCCATCCATTAATTGATCTTGTAACTAACATATTAATCGACTGGCAACATTGGCAACTACTTCCACTACTGATCTTCTGAATGTCGCACTGACCCCTTGTAACTACTAGCATCATCATAATCATCTCGAACAGTTTGGCCCGGCACCGCTGTGTCGTCATAGCTGATACCGAATCTGCGGGCCATTTCTTCCAATGGCACGCCACGGGTCTCCACCATTATATACCGTACAAAAAAGAACGAAATACTGTTGATACCAATATACACGATATACAACCCCCACCCTTTTGTATTGTCACTGATCACTGGTGCTAGCTGCCCGTTCAAGAACGCAGCCAGCCAAAGTACTGCAGTAGCAACCGAGTTGGATTTGGCCCGCATCCTTAACGGTGGGGCTTCAGCCGCATAAGTCCAGGACCCTGGAGCCCATGAGAGATTGAAAAAGATATAAAACAGGTAAGGGAACACGACGATTGCATAATTACCACGGTCGTTTGGTGCCTGTTGTGCATGCCATTGACAAACCACGATTCCGATTGATGCACAATTCATACCCACACAACCAATCTGTAACCACGTCTTTCGCCCCAGTCTGTCAAACAGGAAAATAGGTAGGAAGCTAGTCACGAATAAAACAATCCCCAAACTCCCGTTCAACAGGTTTCTAGTGTTTGGATCAGAAATCCCGCCTCGTTCATATAGTGAAGGAGTGTAGTACATGACGGAGATTGTGGCAGTAGACTGCTGGAAGAATTGAATCAAACTAGTCTGGTAGGTAATCTTGACTAGTGGCTTCTTGAACAAATCTTTCCATGAAACTTGCTGTACACGACTCTCTTGATCAATTGAATCAACAAGTATCTGAAACTCTTGCTTTGCCTTGTCTGTACCATGCAGACGCACCATCACTTCAAAGGCTTCATCACGCCTGTCTTGCATTGTCAACCACCGTGGTGATGGTAGTACCCAGAAATACGACCCGAATCCCAGCGCAATTGCCGCAATCAACTGAAGTGAAATTGAAATCCGCCACCAATGTGAAGTTTCCAAGTTACTGAACCCGTAGTTGGCCCAGAATGCAATCATCTCACCAAAACAAATGGTCATTTGTTCAATACCGTTTAATCTTCCTCGTAGTTGTGCAGGTGCAAGCTCACTTAACATCAATGGCACTTCAGCTGACGCACTTCCTACACCGAACCCAAGAATAATTCTCCCTACAATTATCTGGGGGACTGTGTAGCTAGCAGTTTGGATCACTGAACCAATGACGAAGAACAATGATGCATAGACAAGCATTCGCTCACGACCCACTTTATCAGAAAAGAACCCTGACAGTAAAGCACCGAACATGCACCCGATATCGTATAGCGAAACAACCGCACCAGTGATCCATGAGTTGGCCGGTTGGAACTGGTCTAGCCATCGTTTGTCTGCAATGATCATTCCCATTATCCCTTGATCGTACCCAAATAAGAGACCACCAAGCGAAATAAACGCAGATAAGACGTATAGCAGCTTCTTATTAGCTTTATAGTCTTCCAAAGTGGAGTAATGAAGGTCTACCTTCTTGGTAGACACCCATGAGAAGGACGATGTCATTTTGTCGAAATGATTTGGTTTTGCAAATCGTACTAAAACGGATCATCTCCGGTACTTATACGCCGAGCGATTCATGATTGGCAAGATGACATTAGCCAATGCCATTCAAGGCAATCAATCATGTTCTAGCTCCTAGGAGACAGCTGCGGTGAAACACAGGATTTACCCTTCAACGGCCATAACTTACAGCTTGGCGACTCGGGATTCTTCAAATGTCCTATCCCGTCGATAAATTTCAGTCAAATGCCACGATCTGGTGTCAGCGGGGGGACACATCGGAGGGGTGGAGTCCTAAAAAAGCGGGGCAATTGAGTAACTTCCAAATTGTAATGGCCCGCCGTTTCACCCAGAGAGATCATTCGTCACTCACCCATAAAATGAATATAAATCGTTTTGAGTCTTATTTGATATAGTCCAATATGTTGATACCAGTTCTTCACAAACTTTTTCATATCGATATAGTTATCTTGATGGATGGGACAGTGTACTACATCCACAAAACCGTGAAAATGTACAATGCCCCGCTTTTTCGGTTGTTTTTCCGTGCAGATACAATATAGGAATTCCGATTTCGATTGTACCGGTATGCTCAGTTGCCTAGGCATCGAGAATGCTAACTGGAACGCCGAAGTTGTACAACCGGGTTGACAGTGAAATCTTGAGACAGCTTTTGGGGGAGGTCATCGAGTGCGAGCGCGTTTAATTTAAGGCGAAACTTTCCCCATTTGGACAGGCGCGGCTTGTACCCCAGATTTTTCTGCCACCTGGTTTCTTAACAAGTCGATGAGGGAGAGAGTGATTTTCTAGTTCTACGGTTAATCAGCCAGGGCTAGCCAAGATAGGAAAATATCGCCTCAGATATGCATCCAAAAAATAAAAGATATCCCATCCAAGCTGGACCAGCATAAGCCTAAGTGTGGGGGGAAGATTAGAGATCTTGTTTCACTAGTAGATCCAATATATATATAAGCTGACCTTGATCCTTGCGTTTTATTTTCTTAACTTTCTTATAAAAATCATTAGCCATCGCTAAAATACAACTAAAAAACCATCTACAATCAAGAATCAAAACACATACCACCAAAAAATGTCACAGGAATCTATGCTTGGTGTAGTTATGAAGGGCTCTCGGCAGCTCGAATTGGGTCAACACCCAGTACCTGAACCAGGTCACGGCCAAGTGCTACTAAAAATGCAGGCTTCTTCACTTTGTGGGTCTGACTTGCGATGCTTGTACAGAGTTGATAGCGATAAGATCAAACGAGAAGGTAGTGAAGGTTACAAGGGCGTAGTGTCTGGCCACGAACCATGCGGTCAAGTCGCCAAAGTCGGACCAAACGTTCCTAGTGTGTGGAATGTAGGCGATCGAGCAATCGTGTATCATATCCATGGCTGTGGTGCTTGCAGAAATTGTCGAAAAGGTTTGTACATCTCCTGCTTGGATCCGGAAAACCGAGCTGCTTACGGCTGGCAACGAGGCGGCGGTTCCAGTGAATACATCTTAGTGGACGCTGTTGATTTGGTTCGTCTTCCTGAGCCATTGACATATATCGATGGTAGTATGATCGCCTGCGGTATGGCCACTGCATATGCTGCTACCTTGAGAGCCAACATTTCCGGCCGAGATGTCGTTGTTATTACAGGTATGGGGCCAGTCGGTGTGGGGGCAGCTATGCTTGCACAAAAGGAAGGTGCCAAGGTTTATGGGTTGGAAATTGACGAATACCGACGAAACTTTGCCAATAGCCTGGGTATTGATACTTTCTGGGCTGATAATGAAGCTGATGTGTTGAAATATATCGGTGAGGAAGATGGCGCTTCAGTTGTCATTGATTGCAGTGGTAACCCATCTGCTAGACATTTGGGTCTGGAAATCTGCCGACAATGGGGCCGAGTCGTGTTTGTTGGTGAAGGTAACACTGTCAGCTTTGATGTTTCCGAGCTGGTTATCCACAAGAGCTTGGCAATCTACGGTTCTTGGGTGTCGTCTATTTCCGAAATGGAAGACTTGGTTGAAAAGTTGGTGCGATGGAACTTGTCTTGTGAGTCAATGGTTACTCATGTGTTTACTTTGGATCAAGCTAAGGAAGCATATGAATTGTTCGATACTGGTAAGACTGGTAAGGTTGTGATAACTTCCAAGGAAGAAGCCGATCGTTTCAATTCCAAGAAAAACTAAGATTTGTAGACGTACATATATACGTAATGACTATGGATATTTATAATTAAAAGAAAAATGTGGTTAATGAAAACAAGGAGTTTAGATGCATGAGACTATTCTCGGCCAAGCCGCAAACGTTCGCCGATCCCCCCATTTTTTTCATCCATTACTCTTTTTATGTATACTTTCTCAACGTTGAAAGGGCATAACTAAGAACAAGAAATACTTGGAACATACTCGCCAATGGCTAACAAAAAGCGATTGGCCGATGATGATAAGCATAAACTGCCTCTGTATCATGACGCCAAGAAGAATAAGAGGCGAAAGCTAAGGATTTCACGCAGAGTCATTCTTTTACTGGTAATTGTATGTTGCTTGTCCGTCCACATTGTTATAAAGTATTTCGGAAATAGCAGCTCCATTTCCAGCCTCATTGGTACCTATGACAAGGAAACTACCAGCGTTATTACACACCCGCTAGATAATACTTTCGTTGCTGATCAAGCTACCGGCGTCTGTTTTAACCCTCCAAAAGTCATCCCACCTGTCGTTATTAATGGCTTCAATTCGACCAAATTCCGAAACAAAACAGTTGATAGTTTGAAAGGGGGATTAAGGTTCACTTACATTTCTCCGGGTGATGTTGGTAAGTCATCTTCTGATCTGCGGAAGAAGAAGTTTGGCGAGTTCCATAACTACATTATTGGAAGATTCCCAAACGCTTTCCATTACCTTCACAAGACTCCCATCAACGATTGTGGTCTGGTTTTCGAATGGAAAGGTACCGAATCTACTTTGAAACCAATAATATTGATGGCCCATCAAGATGTTAAGCAGTTTGAAGAACCAACAATATCGCAATGGACATTTCCGTTCTATCACCACGACTACGATACCAATATATGGGCCGCCCGGGACGATGTCGGGGACAAAAATACTCTCATCTCCATCATGGAGGCTATCGAGCTACTTATCGAACAAGGTTGTGTTGCTCCGGAACGAACGGTGATTTTGTCGTTTGTCTATGATGAACTAACCCCTGGCAAGGATTGCGCCGGGCACAATGCCAAATACTTGTTGGAGAAGTATGGCTATAATTCTATCCATGCAATTGTTGATGAGGGTGGTATGGGTGTGTCCCGAACCCAAGGCATGAACTCTGCTGTCGTAGCAGTAGGTGAGAAAGGCTGGTCCCCTATTGATATTTCCGTAAGCAGTGACAAGGGTCACGCAAGCCATCCACCACCTCATACCGGCATTGGCATCATATCTGATCTAGTCAGCCTGATTGAAAATACTCCACATTCCCCCATACTCACCGAGCGTAATGCGTTCTTGCAACATGTTCATTGTATAGGTGCGCACTCCACCACTCTCACTAATGAGAAAAGGGAGATGATGTTGAAAGTCGGTGAAGATCCAGCCGCCACCAAGCTTTTCCTCAAAAGTCTTGATGATGATGATGCCCCGTTTTATATGCAGCACATGGCTCAAACAACGCAGGCGGTAGATCTGGTTCAGGGAGGGTGGAAGGTGGATGCTTTGCCGGTAGATGTCGGTATTCGCATTGACAATCGAATTTCTCCCGAGAACTCCACCGAGGATATCAAGAATAAGCTTATTAGCAACGCGAAGGATATTGCCAAGAAGCACGAATTTGATCTGTTTGTGGACAGGAAAATGGTCGTTGATAATGAAAATCTAGGTAAGCGGTGGTTAGAGGTGAAAAGTTTCTCGTCGTCGTTGGAACCAGCTCCATTGTCCCCGACTAACAGTTCAGATGCATGGAACGAGCTGGCTGGTGCAATTCGATATGTTTATGAGGATCTGGGTGGTGAACTTATGGATCTGGACTCGATGCGATACGGTTATGCGGACGGTGATCTGGTGCTAAAGCCTGGGAAACTAGTAAAGCCAAATAATGATATCGTCGTGACCCCGTCTCTCATGACTGTTAATACCGATACGCATTACTACTGGGATCTCAGTAAGAATATCTATAGATTTACTCCATTTAGGATTCAAGGAGAGCGGAAGGGTATTAGTGTGGATGACCGCATCTCTTATCAGAACCATGTTGAAAGTATAGCGTTCTACCACGCTTATATTCAAAACACTGCTTTCAAAGTGTCTGCGAAGTGAACGACATCCAGATCCAAAGAAGCAGTTCCAAGAAAAAAAAAAAGAATAGAAATTCTGTAGATTTAGAGATATATATAGATGTAATGATCATGAATGTTCACAATACAAATTGCACGAAGATATCGAAAACGGGGGGGTTTGAGCCGTTGAATGGCATGAATCATGACTGGTCTCGGCCCGAGCCGCTTTGAAATGTTATTGCCGATCACCCCCGCTCCGCCTTGTTGTTTATTTTATCCTTTTCATTGTCACTTGCATATCCCTTAAAGGTTTCTTCTTGCTCTTTCTATGTGTTCGTTTACCATTTTGAAAGGGAATACCAAGAAAAAGGACAAGAAAGGTTCGAAAATGTCAGAAGTTGCTAATGAAAAGCAATTGGCTGATGAAAAGCACGAATTGCCGCTGTACCATGGCAGCAAAAACAACAACAACAACAACAAAAAGGAAGAGCCAAGACTCTCTCGGTTTGACCTTCTTCTGTTGGTATTATTAGTTTATTTGCTCATTGATGTTGGTTCAACGTATTTTGGACGCACCAGCTCCATTGCCAGCCTCAAGACTATCTATGACAAACAAATTGGTACCCTCTCGGCAGAACCGCTTGATACCACCTTTGCCTCCAACCAAGCCACAAAGGTCTGCTTCAACCCGCCAAAAATCACGCCAGATGTCGTTATCGACAACTTCAATTCTTCTGAATTCCGAAACAAGTCACTTGAAAGGCTCAGAGGTGCATTGCGAATTCCTACTGAATCTAACGAAGATTATGGCAAGCCAGGTTCAGATAAACGATGGGAGCAGTTTGCCAAACTCCATGATTACCTGATTAGGAGATTCCCAAACACTCACAAATACCTCAAGAAGAACCACATCAACCAGTATGGCCTAGTATATGAATGGGAAGGTACTGACTCGAGTCTAAAACCAATCATTCTGATGGCTCATCAAGACGTTGTGCCGGTCCTACCAGAAACAGAATCGGAATGGTTATATCCACCATACTCGGCTTACTATGATGGCACCAACATATGGGCACGAGGTGCGGTTGATGATAAACATGCTCTCATCTCCATAATGGAGGCCATTGATTTACTTATCGAACAGGGCACTGTGGCTCCGGAACGAACGGTAATTTTATCATTTGGTTATGACGAAGAGAGCTCTGGCCAGTACGGCGCGAAACACAATGCCGAGTACTTGCTCCAAAAGTATGGCAAGGATTCCATCCACGCAATCGTCGATGAAGGTGGCTTGGGTGTGTCACGAGTCCAGGGGATGAACGCGGCCGTTGTGGCAGTAGGCGAGAAGGGCCGATACCCAGCTGAAATCAAGTTACATACCAAAGGTGGTCACGCTAGTGTCCCACCACCTCATACTGGTATTGGTATCATGTCGGAGCTTGTCAGTCTAATCGAGAATACTCCACATACACCTTTGCTTACCCACCGTAACGCATTCTTGCAGCATGTTCATTGTATTGGTGCTCACTCCACCGAGCTCACCGATGATAAAAGAGAGCTTTTGTTGAGCGTTGGCGAAAATCCAATTGCCACCGAACTATTCCTCAAGAGCCTTGGCAAGGCTCCATTGGATCTGCAGTATATGGTTCAAACTTCGCAAGCAGTTGATATCGTTAAAGGTGGGTTGAAGTTGAATGCCCTGCCGGAAGAAGTCACTATTCGAATTGACAACCGAATTGCTCCCGAAAACTCCACCGAGGATATTACAAACAAGCTTGCTAGCAACGCAAGGGATATTGCAGAAAAATATGGACTTGGTCTGGCTGTGAATGGCAGAGTGGAAATTGAGGGTGAGCAGTGGTTAGAAGTGAACGATTTTTCGTCGTCGTTGGAACCAGCTCCATTGTCACCAACAGCCGGGTCGCAGACATGGAACGAGTTGGCTGGCGCAATTCGGTACGTTTATGAGGATTTGGGTGGCAATTTGATGGATTTGGACTCTGGGAAATTGATCAAGCCAAATAATGATATTGTGGTGACCCCGTCTATCATGACTGGTAATACGGATACGCGGTACTACTGGGATCTCAGCGAGAATATCTACCGGTTCACTCCATTTAGAGTAGAAGGTGACCCGGGGATTCATACTGTGAATGAACATATTTCTCTTCAGAATCATGTTGAAGGTGTCGCCTTTTACCACGCTTATATTCAAAACGCTGCTTTCAAAGCCTCAAACTAAGAATGGTTGGGATTTGTGATAAAGCTCCAAGAAGGAACTCATTGATTCAAATGTAATAATCATGAATCTTTATATATGAAGCGAAAAAAAAAAAGTAGTTTAGAGGAGTACTAGAGTTTAGAATTGAATCAATCAATGCGGCTGTTCGTTCTCGGCCCGAATCGTTGATCGCCGCTTTATTTTTTCTTGCGTCGTGTGGCTTTCATCTTTTCCCCAGTTCACTGGATTCTCTGGATGTTAAAACCTGCGTACACTTACAAAGTTTAAAGGGTGAAAGATCCAAAATGGTGCCGCTACTTGACGAAAAAAATCGGTTGATGACAAGCATAAATTTCCCCTGTACCATAGCATCATGAGATGCAAAATGCCAAAGCCAAGACTTTATAAAGTTCTTCTACCATGGTGGTGGAGATGGAGCTAGATTAGGAAAATCGGGGCCCATATCTCGCTCTAGACAGAGTCACTTTGTAGATGTAACAACTCTCAAAACAAAGCACCCCTCACTCGTTTTACCACCTCTCGGCCGCGACTATCCTTCATGCGGATCGGGTGGTTTCGTAATGGTCGCGTCTAGAACAGAGCAAGTACGAAAATATGGTGCCGAGGATGATAAATAGTGGCCAATTGGGTTGTTAGGATGATTACGTGACAGGGTACAGCTAATTTATATTGGTGGCATTACGACTACGGTCACTAAAGCTGGCCACTGTCGCCAGGCTAAATTTCTGCCGGCACGATCTAATACCTGAAATTTTATAGCACAACATGAGTGGTCTGTTTTTGGTAATCGGGCAATCGTTATTGACACTCCCATGTCGGATGCCATACCATCCTGGTAGAACGCCATCCTACCTTGCAAGACACCAAACTACTATTACTTTTTTGAAGAAATAAGCGGATCCAAAGCCAAGCGCCATGTGTGAGTCGAGTCTTTTTTTTCGGCAACTCGAGCCGCACGGTCGAGACCCTTTCTCTTTTAGCCGCATGAGCCCCACTCATAGACAGCGCTTACCAGCATGTTACAATGAGCAACTCCAACCTTCATTCTTCCAGATCATTTTTTTATTCTTTCCTGGTTTTACTTTTGCGGTGTGATATATAACACACAGCAATCCATCGCTCTGAATCTCTTGCGGAAACAAAATGACCAGTGCAATACACAAAGAACAAGGGAAAGTATAGAAAACAAGAGACAAGATGTAGACCCTGTTTTATAGAAACTGTGAGTATTAAAAAAAAGATCTAAAATTGGATTGGAAGATTTGAAACTGAAAAAAAAAACAAAAGTTCAAAATCTGAATTACATTGAAAAGCGTCTGTGAGGAACAAATTGATTGGCGTTCGGATGGGTTTTGGTTCCCTTTGTCCAAAAGGTATCGACCAATAAGCTGGTAGGAACGTGTGGCAGTTCGACATGTCTTTGCAGTGCTAGTATTAATAACACTACTATCGTGACATGAAGCTTGGCAATTATATAGAGTGGTTTCCCTAGTTGTGTCACCGTCAAAACCCGAGTTCGGAATTGAGATCAGACTCGGGCTCAGGCCATTAATTTTTTTTTTCTTTTCGGTAGCTGTTTACAATTAAAGAATGCTCATGTCACCTCCTAAACTAAACATTGTGGTTCAACAACATGGGCACCAGCTAAGCGATGACTCGACCATCATGTAACCACACAACGTGTTTCATGGTGGTCCAAAAAATATTCTTCGCCGGATGCAGTTAGCACTCCTTGCTTCATATGTTGGACAGTGGAGGATGAGAAACATAAACAGACTCGAATGGTGGGCAAGGTCGAATATGGGGGACAGGAAGTAGGGGGAGCCGGCTGTGCAGCCTCAGGTTTAGAAACCAAACCGCCATGCATATGCAGATGTACTTCGTAACGAAGCGCAGGCGTCAAAACAGCCAAAAATCATTTTATACTGATAACCCAGCGTAGACAAGGCCTGACACCCCCGTTTATCAAGGACGTCAACTTGTAATATCGTTCTAAACTCTTTCAATCTGCACAATCGTATTAGAACTGATGGACAAACTTTCAAGGATTTCACCATACCCGCTGCCCGTACCACCATCCATAAAAGCACCAGTCCTGGAAAAAATATTTTTCGTAGCCTTTCGACCTACTGTCTAAGACTATATATGATCTATTGCCCTGTTTCTTGTTGTAATGTATTGGTCAGAGTCATAAGTGGGGTGTGGTGCGGGCTCTCGTCAATAATTTTCGTCCGTACCATATGCTCAGTCGGACTTGTGGTATTATATCAGTATTTATCAACATCAACTTGTCCACCAACCAATCGTAGTCAGCCGTATTGGTGTGCAGGAACACCATCAGATTGTGGAGTTCAAAAATCCTGCCAGACATACAGTATAGTTAATCCAAACTTTACCACCACAGTTTAATTCCTTTCGAACATGCTTTTCAACGACCTTCTTTTTCCCTCCTTGCACTAGACAAACCATCTTAACTTTTTTAAGATGCCTCCTTCCCCTTAAAAAGCCACAACAGCTTTTTTATCCCGCAGGAAACCAGGGCGTGAAAGCCTAGCCCATACTCAGGCCAAGTTTGTCTCACAATTGATAAATAGAGGGAAGAGAGCAGTCTAAAACATTAGGAATAATAAATAGAGAAGAAAAAGAAGGTTTCTATTGGGTGGATATAGACACCATATTGGTCTACTTTGTTCTATTCTATTCTACTTTGATATTAAATGCATTGCGTGGAGCAAAGCGCATATCATTCTCAAAAATTGGCGCAATTTTAAAAGGAATCTTTCGTTCCAACATCGTCATCATTGAACTACGATGGTCTCTCTGACGCCCCAAAACTTCTTCTCAAAGGTACCTTTTTTCTAAGACCCAAGAGAAACAATTAGAGTGTGAAACCGTTCGGCAAGTTTATTCCAGAAAGCTTAACGAAGGCTTTGAAGAAGAGGAGGGGGGCTATAACTCGCAGTCTCATTTAAACGGGATGGATGCATCTTCGTTTGACCGAGAAAGGGCCTTGCATGTTTTGAAATTCACGCAAAATCTCACTATTTTCTTTTTTCTTTCCTTTCTACTAGACTTTCACTTTTTTTGTAGCGCAAGGAATTGCCGTTATGTATGTTGATCTCGTCAGATGTCTATAATTAAACACTAAGGTGGCCCTGTTTTTATTTTTTTTTGCTTTTCTTTGTCCGAGTAGTTGGTGGTGTCTGTGTGTATATATTTTATAAAAATTATCAGTTTTTTTTTCTTTTCAATCTTTTTCTTTCTTTGTGAACAAGAAACAAACAATAAGACAAGAGAGATTGACTTGAAGCTCAATTAACTTTAAAGAGCAATAAGGCTGGGTACAGTAGTTTGAATCTAACTAACTGATTGATATATTATATCTAGCATTCGCTACTTTTTTTTTCTCTCTCTCTCTGTCTACAGTGATTTCTCCAAGATTTTTTTTAATTTTGAGCTGGTATCATTGAAAAAAAGAGGTCAACCGTTTAGTTTCATCGTCATCAAACAAAAGAACTGTACGCATTTCCTAATAGAGTCGAAAAACTACTTCATACGAACGGGATTCTCTGCCGAGGCTATTTAAAAGTTTAAAATAAAAGAGATGTCGGATCCAAACCTCCGAAAGGACGAAACTACAGTACAAATGTCCAATCTGTCCGATAGACGAGAACAAAGTCCAGCTTACTCGTCTCGTGAACAGTATTTGGCTCAGCCACAACAAGCATACGAACCAAGTCGATCGTCTTCATTGCGCAATCAATACAATCTGCAAGTAGATACGACCGGGAACAACCCATACGGACAATACGATATGAACCAGGACGTAGAAAAGAATCCAAACGATAATACCCAACAAATGGATTTTGAAGAAGGTCAACATCATAATAGAACTAGATCGATGCGATCGTTTTTTTCAGGCAGATCTAGGGGCTCGGGCCGTCGATCGCATGAGAACCAAGACGCGCAGACAGAAGGAGATGGTACTACAACTAATCAGGACGATGATGGTAAATTGCTGCCGACTGTGAAAGAAGATGAAGAAGTGGAAAATGAAGATGAGGAAGAAGTTGTTGATATCAAGGATGTAATTGGAGAATTGGAGGAAAGTGAAGGGACCAATGGTAAAAAGCGAGGTCATCATGGGTTGCATAAAAAGGGTGCTAGAAAGAGAAAGGCTCCAAACAAGGCAATCAAGACGGTTCGAAAGATTTACACTGATTTGTTGTCCAAGAGTTTGTATACTCGAGCATTCATCTATTGGTTCCCATTGGCATTGATCTTGTTTATTCCATTGGCAGCTGATGCGTGGGGGAAAAGTAATTTGGTTATTGGCGAGACTCGAATCAAGTGGATTTTCATTTGGTTGGAAGTTGTATGGGGTGCTCTTTGGATTGGTCGATTCGTTGCACATGCTGCACCATATATCTACGAGTTCTTGGTCGGTGTGGTATCTCCATCTTGGAAGAAGTATTCTACCATCTTGACTGCAGTTGAAATGCCATTGAGTTATGTGTTTTGGGCATTGATCTCCATGTGTACATTTATGCCTATCATGACTCAAACGCCAAATGCCAATGAAGGTCAAGCTAAACAAGAATGGCAAAGAGTACTACAGAATATCTTGGTGGCTTTGCTCATTTCTTCGTTGGTTTACTTGGCCGAGCGACTTGCAATCCATTTCTTGTCTGTATCGTTCCACAAGACTCGGTTTGCCAAGCGAATCAAGGACAATCGATTGGCGATCAAGGTGCTTGCACAGTTGCTCGATGCGGCGTATCTAGTGTTCCCACAATTCTGCCCAGAATTTGAACAAGACGATTTGCATTTGGAAGCCGGCGCGTTGGTTAACAAGGGCAAGAATTTGCCAGTTGGATTTGCAAGAAAACTTGTTACATCCAACAATGTTCAACAAGTTGTTGGTAACTTCAACCGAGTGGTTGGTGGTGCTGCCAAGGTACTAGGTAATGTTGGTCGAGATATTCGAGGCAATGGTGGCGCTGATGCTGGCGCTTACAACACTGTAATTGATTCTCTTGCTAACCGATACCTTGCCGAAACGCTTGCCAAGCGAATTTGGATGAGTTTGGTTTTGGAAGGTGCCGATGAATTGACCATTGATGATTTGGTTGATGTGCTTGGTGAATCTAACCGAGAAGATGCCGAAAACGTCTTTTCAGTGTTAGATGTCGATGGTAACGGTAATTTGACGTTGGAAGAAATGGTCAGCTCTGTCCAAGGTATTTCCAAAGAACGAAAGACCATTTTCCGGTCCTTGCGAGACGTTGATTCTGCTATTGGCAAGTTGCATACTGTTTTGTTGTTTGTTGTTGTTATTGTTATCATTATCATTTTCATTGGTATGTTGGCTCCATCGGTGTCTGCTGTGCTGGCCACGCTGGGTACTTCTTTGCTAGCATTGTCCTTCATCTTCTCTCCAACTGCACAAGAAATCTTGGGTTCCTGCGTGTTTTTGTTTGTCAAGCATCCATTTGATGTTGGTGATATTGTCAGTATCGCTACTCCAGCCGCCCCAACTCCAACCCGTATGACTGTGGTTGAGATTTCTCTATTATTCACAGTCTTTTCGGAACTTGCTACCGGCTTGCAAACTCAAGCTCCAAATGCTACCCTCAACACCCTATGGATCGACAACGTCACTCGGTCTGGCGCCATGACCACTGGTTATTCTCTCACCTTGGGTATGCCAGAAACCACTTTGGAAGATATCGACCGGCTCAAGGAACGACTCGACGAATTTTTGGAAGAAAACTATCGAGACTACTATCCAGATCCATACTTCAACATCACCGATATGCCAGATTTGGACCGAATCTCCTTGTTTATTAGTGTCACATTCAAGGGCAACCAACACGACGGTACATTGTACGGGATGCGACGAACTCGATTGTTGCAATTCCTTGGCCAGTGTATCCATGACATTCCATTGCATGTTCCACGACGTATGGAAACCTACAACAACCAATCGTTGCCAATTGCCATTTCAGGTGGGTTGCCAATTCCTCGAGACGACAGCAACAATATCCAAGTTGATGGTGAAGAACAGCAACAAGGTGAAAAGAAGCAACCAGAACGAATTGCCATGGGTTTCCGACCACCAAAGCCACCAGTTTTCGAGCTTGAAGAACCAAGTCAACAAGATATTACTCATGATCAAGAAAAACAAGAATATTCTACCACTGGTCAAGATGATACCTTGTTGTCGCCAACTTCCGATACCAGTCATGCTCGAGCTTCTGGTGCCCATCTAGGACGATTAGACTCGATGGCTTCTCGAACGTCCAATCTTTCGCGAAAGCGAACCACGGGACGAAGAAAGAAGGCATAAAATAATCTGAACAAGAAAATGGACCCTTGTATTTTTTGTTTATAAAATAAATTAGTTTTTGTATCTTTCTTTTTTATTTCATTTTTTGTCAATATTATTCTCTTTTTTTCTGCTATTTACTCTGATTTCTTAGACAGCTTCCCAGTCTTCATCTTGATGTGCTTGACGCACAGAAGCACTAGGTTGCAGCAACCATGTCATGATCCCTTCTGGAACAACATCTGTCAACCATTTATATGCATACGACCCTTTACCAACGTACCAAACACGCTTAGGATCTGGAGACGTCAGCGAATCAACCACTGCATGATTCAAGACTCGCAAACTAGACCCGGTTGCTCGAGCAGTCTGCAAATGTGATGATGCCTGATACGCCGATGCATATAATCCTCTTAATCGATCATTCCAACCCAATACATCAGCTCGAATACTATTGGCAATTTGTCGTTCTTGCAGCCCAGTTTCTCGACCTGGTCGCACATCAAACGACCCGAGCCGCAGATGCACTACTGGTACGCCCTGCGGCTCAAGCTCCCGATGCAAGCACAGCGCTATTGAGCTCAAAGCATTGGCAGTGATGCATTCTGGTGCATGGAACGCAGGGCTCAAGCTGCCCATTATATTTGGAGATAGAATGATCACTCGTGATTTCTGTTCTCTCACAACGTCTAGTAGGCCATTTGATAACAAGAAAATTGGTCCTAGAATCTTGGAATATGCCAAATCGCTCCATGTATCTGCTCGAATGGATTCCACTGGTCCTGCCGGGTAGTACAAATCTGGAACAACCAACACACCAGCCAAAGTTAGATGATGAGGTGGTACATCATCAAACAACTGCACCGGCGTCTTCAAAATCTTATTCAATTGTTTGCTAAATTCTTCAAATGATGATGATTCTTGTGCCTTGATTGGTAGCGCCCGAATGTCTTGCGAACTTTCCTTAACAACCATCGCTTCTTCTTCTGCTGAACTGGTGGTAATATAAACAATAAACCCACGCTTATCCAAATCTTGTGCAATGACCCTCGTGATGCCCTCCGATGGGGACCCTGCCACTAGTACCACTTCCTTTCTTGCTCCATTTGCAGTTTTTCTCGCTCGCCGAGTAGATTTTCTTGGCTGCTGTTTGTTGGTGCTAGTTTGTATAGTATAAACGTAATATAACGTACCGGATGTGGCACCAGCAGCTAGAATGCTCATTAATACCTTGTGGTTTCTCATCCAGTCAATGGATCGTTCCCATAAAGATGGTGGTGGCGTCGGGGTTGCCGCTGCCGTTAGAGACGGAAGCTGCTTGGATCCATTCTTGATGAAGCCCTCAACGTATTCATAGGCACTAGAGTCCTTGACGGATTCTACTGTCTTGTTCAAGATGCTAGCACCTTGATTCTTCCAGCTGTATGCATGGTCAAGAATAACAGTTATTGGATCACTGCTCATAATGTAGTTTTAGTTTTATACGGTGAATGTGAAGTTGGTCGGAGCGGGGGGCGGTCAAGTCTTTTTTCTTAAATTAAATTTAAAATTCCCGCCTTAAAAAAACCTTTTGATTATCCTTATCTCTCTGCGTCAGTCTTAACAAGTTCCCTGATTTTGTTTGTTTGTTTGTTTGTTCATTGAGAGGGTTATTTATATATTTATTTATTCAAAAAAGAGCAAATTAAAGAGAACAGATGAAATGGTAATACGTGGCGGAAAGGTGCCTCCGCCAAAAAAACCAGAATACCAGTTCCCCAAGACCAGCAACGAGCTTATCAATGAAATTGTACAGCTCAAGAGAAAACCTCAACCAGAAGAAGCGCTACGTCTATTGCACAAGGTGGCATCATTGGTCAAGCCAGTAATGCAAAAACATGGGTTCAAAGTTGGTAAACTGGTAGAGTTTTTCCCCAAGGATGAACGACTCTTGGGGTTGAATGTGAATCGTGGCATGAAAATCTGTATCAGACTACGCCCAGCTAGAAATGAATACTCATTTTATCCAATGGAGGATATCATGGGTACGATGCTCCACGAGTTGACGCATAATAAACATGGCCCTCATGATCAAACGTTTTATGCTTTCTTGGACGATTTGAAAGCAGAGCAGCTTCGGCTTATGGCTGATGGGTATACCGGCGAAGGGTTTAATAGTGAAGGAAGAGTATTAGGACGAGGAGTATCACATAACGTTTCATTAGTACAAGCACGGCAACAAGCGATTAAAGCAGCAGAACGACGAGCTATATTGAGTAAAGGTAGCGGACAGAAATTGGGTGGTGGTGACCGCGGTTTGGCGGCGGCTACGAAGAAAACGTTGAAGGAGTTGATACTTGAAGCGGCAGAACGACGAGCTATTGATAATACATGGTGTCCAGATGCCACAAAGATTCCCGTACAGGATTTGAATGAAGCAGACGAAGAAGTGCAGGTTATAGAAACACGTCGAAACACACCAGAGAGTTCGAAACGGAGTAATAATGATGGGGAAGCTGATGTTCAAGCTATAAAGAAACGAATCATAGCAGATACTACTAACAAGATAAACAAGAATCATATAATAACTATAGACTTGACAGGTGATGATTAGACTTGACTAATAGAATAAGACAGGTTTTTTGACGTGTGCATAAACAATATAAACGCTGCTTGTACGGTATCACACGACAAACGAGAGTCACGTGCCACGTTGGATCCTCCCAGTGGCAACAAAATAAACGGGAGGCGGCCCAATATTTTTCTCAGACAACACAAACATAGACACACACACACAAACAAGTTTTTTTTTTTTTCTTCACCTCCACTCCTTTTTTTTTTTCTCTTCTTTCAACATCGTCTAAACAGCAGTATATATCTTTTTGAATACCTACAACAATGGATGCAGATACAACATCTCGATTCGTTCCAGAGCATCGTCGTACCAACTATAAGAACAGTGGTCGATTTAGAGCAGATGAGTTGCGTCGACGTCGTGAAGAAGCCCAGATCGAAATTCGAAAAGCCAAACGTGATGAAAACCTCGCCAAGCGCCGAAACATGGCTGAAGTAACTGTTGATAATGACAGTGATGAAGAAAACGATGACGCTGAAGTCATTGAACAACAGGTATGTTATCTAAAAAAGAATCTTTTTTTTGTTTTTTTTTTTTCAGTGATCAATATCCCCTGAATGAAAAAAAAAAAATTTTTTTATTTTGGTGTATGAAGAACTAAACACAACGGATGTACTAACCAAACCATGATTTTTTTTAAATAGCTTGCTAAGGAACTACCTACTATGTTGCAACAAATTTCCGGAGATGATATTGAACAACAATTAGAATCAACTCGAAAATTCCGAAAACTACTATCCAAAGAAAAGAACCCACCGATCCAACAAGTTATTCAATGTGGCGTTGTTCCTCGATTTGTGGAGTTTTTGCAATCTCCACATAGTTCTCTACAATTTGAAGCTGCCTGGGCCTTGACAAACATTGCTTCTGGATCTGCTGAACAAACTGCTGTTGTCATTGCTGCTGGTGCCATTCCATTGTTTGTACAACTGTTGAGTTCTCCTGAACAAGAAGTAAGAGAACAATCCATCTGGGCGTTGGGTAACATTGCTGGTGATTCTCCAGCATGCCGAGACAGTGTGTTGGAAAGTGGTGCTTTGGTTCCATTGTTGCAATTACTGAACGAATCCAAGAAACTATCACTTATTAGAAATGCTACCTGGACATTATCAAACTTTTGTCGTGGTAAGAGCCCGCAACCAGATTGGAACATGATCCAAAATGCATTGCCAACTTTGGCCAAGTTGATTTACTCGTACGATGATGAAGTTTTGATTGATGCATGCTGGGCCATTTCTTACCTTTCTGATGGTCCAAATGAAAAGATTCAAGCAGTATTGGAAGCTGGCATCCCACGACGATTGGTGGAATTGCTTGGTAACAAGTCTACTAGTGTTCAAACCCCAGCTCTTCGATCTATTGGTAACATTGTTACTGGTGATGATGTTCAAACTCAAGTGGTTATCAACGCTGGTGCATTGAGTGCGTTGGGTCAACTACTAAGCTCACCAAAGGAAACTATTCGAAAGGAAGCTTGTTGGACATTGTCTAATATCACTGCTGGCAATACGTCACAAATCCAAGCTGTCATTGATAGCAATTTGATTCCTCCATTGATCAACTTGTTGTCTACTGCCGATTTCAAGACTCGAAAGGAAGCATGCTGGGCCATTTCTAATGCATCCTCTGGCGGGCTATCCAAGCCAGAGCAAGTTCGATACTTGGTCAGTCAAGGTTGTATCAAGCCATTGTGTGACTTGTTGACTACCATGGACAATAAGGTTATTCAAGTTGCTTTGGATGGGTTGGGCAATATCTTGCGAATTGGGGAATTGGACAAGGAAGCTCGAGGCAGTGGTGTCAATGAATATGCCACCTATGTAGAAGAAGCTGGTGGGATGGAAAAGATCAACGATTGTCAAAACAATGCAAACGAAGCCATTTACCAAAAGGCTTTTACTCTTATTGATACCTATTTCGGTGAAGAAGATGATGAAGCTGTCGATGCCACCATGGCTCCACAGCAAGCTGCCGATGCCTTTGGCTTTGGTACTGCTGGTGGTCAACAAGGTGGTTTCCAGTTCAACTAAAGATTTCTTTACAACAACACATACGTTCACACATATATAATGATTTTTTTCCCTCTGTTTGTTTTTGTCTGTTTTTGTTTTTTTGTAATTTGTTGAATAGTCTGGAGTTTTTGACGTTTTTAAAAAAGAATTTTGGATCTGACAACCTACTTGGTGTAGCCAGGACGGGGTTCTATACATAATAATAATCAGTCTTTAAATCGTGTTTTATTTCGAACTTCAGATCTTAAGATCCTAGATTATAATTTTTTGGGGCAATTACCCTTTAACAATGGGTACTGATCGACGATGGTGATGATGTTAGTATGTGTGTGGCCCATGTTCGGGTCGCACATCTCCACATTTGTTAGCTGTCATGCCCAGCCTCACAAATAGAATTCAAAACCTCACGTTTTCTCTCCAGAAACCTTTTTTTGTGACACAACCATTACAGTCAAAGGTCAAGCCACCTAACTTCACTCCGCGTATCTTTATCATCTATTTAATCTGGAAAAACGCGGTATTGCATATAGCATCTGATGGAGCACGACTACCAAATCGAGGTCTAGAAAAAAAAAAGCAGTCATTTTTTTGCCTGTCTTTCTTAAAACCTCTGTACTTCCTCTTCTCTCTTTTATTCTTTCTTTATTCTCCTTTAAACTTTAGAGAAAAGAGAAAGAGAGAAACAATCGTGTCATTTTTTGTTTGATGAAACATATTCCATATTCATATATCGATACTACAAATACCAAGCCCAGTGGTGGCGGCGGCGGCACTGTAAAACCAATGCAAACCAATAACGAGCGGATTCGTGACGTGTGGGAAAGTACTCAGGAACATGTTGAAACGGCGGTGGGGACGGCATATGGCGGATGGACCAGATTCTACACAAATCAAGTGGAGCCCCTTTGGAGAGATATAAGTAGCTGTGTTACGCAAAGCTGCTGTTTTTGTTGGTGTGGACAAGATCGACGGTCACGGCGTAATAATCGCAGGGATTCATATGATATATTTTTTGACATGTACGACGACGACGGTGACGAGTATTCATTCGGTAGAGATGAGATGGAACGGCTGTTAACTGATGGTAATGAAGGCTACGGATCTGATGATGGTGATGATGAAAACGGGGATACGGACAGTAGTAATAACGCTGCAGTTTTAGTTGATGATGATGATGTAGTGGCGGGGTCTCGTCCGCCGCCGTCTTATAAGCGGCGCATCATGGAGTTGCTCCAAGGAGTTCGAAATAGTTCAATGTGGTCAACCAGTGGAACCAGCACTAGTAAGAAGAAATCAAGAGGTGGATATGAACGAGGGTTATTAGAAAGTGTCCGTGGAGAATATAACCAGCAGTTAATGACACCGGCAGCCATCCAACGGCAACAGCGACAAAGGTCAGGTACCAAATCATCGGTAGACAGTTCGGATACTTATCGATCTAGAAACGAGCTCTTTTCAGATCCTGACGATGATGCACAATTGGTGAGTGATAACTTTGCCCAGAATATTCCGTTTCCTAGAAACTATACAAGTTCGGACGATAGTAGTAGTTGTAATGCTGCGTTGGATGAGCAACTGAGGCAGGAAGAAGAGGAATTAGAGCATCAAGAAGAACAACAAGCATTAGAAGATCCAATGGTACCAGATAATTCAGCATCATTATAATACCACCATGTTAATACTTTGGTTCCAGTTTTATTTATTTATATTTTTATATTTATTCGATGATACATTTCATGTTATCTATCTTTCCTTTCCCCGCCGCATATACATAGACTCCCCAATCAAATATCACCACGCCCAATCACATTAAGCGCGCGTTTAGCCCTCCCCAACAATCTGAACGTGGCGTGGTGAAATAAATCGCTAAGCGCCGGTACCGCACTGCGGGAGAATTAATTTTTCACCCAAAAAAAAAGGAGTCGCTTAAGTGTATAATACTTTCTCTCTTTTCCTTTTCTCTCCTTTTTCTTTTCATCTTTTCGTCAAGACATAACCATTTATTCCTTTTTCCATAATGTCTGAAGAAACTTCCACTCCTCCTTCTTATGAACTTTTCAACAACAAGACCCGAGCATTCGTCTACGGGATGCAACCTCGGGCTTGTCAAGGTATGCTCGACTTTGACTTCATTTGCAAGCGAGAAACCCCATCCGTTGCTGGTGTGATTTATCCATTCGGTGGTCAATTCATGACCAAGATGTACTGGGGTACCAAGGAAACCCTTTTGCCAGTCTACCAACAAGTCGAAAAGGCTGTTTCCAAGCACCCTGAAGTTGACGTTGTGGTCAACTTTGCCTCGTCTCGATCTGCCTATTCTTCCACCATGGAATTGTTGGAATACCCACAATTCCGAACCATTGCCATCATTGCTGAAGGTGTGCCAGAACGACGAGCTCGAGAAATCTTGCTCAAGGCGAAACAAAAGGGTGTCACTATTATTGGTCCAGCTACCGTCGGTGGTATCAAGCCAGGTTGCTTCAAGATTGGTAACACTGGTGGTATGATGGACAATATCATTGCTTCCAAGCTTTACCGACCAGGTAGCGTTGCCTATGTTTCCAAGTCTGGTGGTATGTCCAACGAATTGAACAATATCATTGCTAGCACCACCAACGGTGTCTATGAAGGTATTGCTATTGGTGGTGATCGATACCCAGGTACCACTTTTATCGACCATATTATGCGATACCAAGCTGATCCAAAGTGTAAGATTATTGTATTGTTGGGTGAAGTTGGTGGTGTTGAAGAATACCGAGTGATTGATGCCGTCAAGAAGGGTGAAATCACCAAGCCAATTGTCGCTTGGGCTATTGGTACCTGTGCTGCCATGTTCACTACCGAAGTCCAATTCGGTCACGCTGGGTCTATGGCTAACAGCGACTTGGAAACTGCTGTTGCCAAGAACAAGGCTATGAAGGATGCCGGTATTTATGTGCCAGCTACTTTTGAAGACTTCCCAGAAGAATTGTCCAAGGTTTATGAAGATTTGGTCAAGCAAGGCGTTATTGTGCCAGAACCAGAACCAGAAGTTCCAAAGATCCCAGTCGATTACTCTTGGGCTCAAGAACTTGGCTTGATTCGAAAGCCAGCTGCATTTATCTCTACTATTTCTGATGATCGAGGTCAAGAATTGTTGTACGCCGGGATTCCAATTTCTCAAGTGTTTAAGGAAGATATTGGTATTGGTGGTGTCATGTCTCTATTGTGGTTCCGACGACGATTGCCAGATTATGCTGCCAAGTTTTTGGAAATGGTTCTCATGCTGACTGCTGATCACGGTCCAGCTGTTTCTGGTGCCATGAACACTATTATCACTACTCGAGCCGGTAAGGACTTGATTTCTTCTTTGGTCTCTGGTTTGTTGACCATTGGTACTCGATTCGGTGGTGCTTTGGACGGTGCTGCTACTGAATTTACCACTGCCTTTGACAAGGGATTGTCGCCTCGACAATTTGTTGATTCTATGAGAAAGGGTAACAAGTTGATTCCAGGTATTGGTCACAAGGTCAAGTCTCGAAACAACCCAGATTACCGAGTTGAATTGGTCAAGGAATTTGTCAAGAACAACTTCCCATCTTGTGACTTGTTAGATTATGCCTTGGCAGTTGAAGAAGTCACCACGTCCAAGAAGGACAATTTGATCTTGAACGTGGACGGTGCTGTTGCTGTGTCGTTTGTTGACTTGATGCGATCTTGCGGTGCCTTCAACCCAGATGAAGTTGAAGAATACCTCAAGAATGGTGTTTTGAACGGGTTGTTCGTACTAGGTCGATCTATCGGGTTGATTGGTCATCACTTGGATCAAAAGCGACTCAAGACTGGCTTGTATCGACACAGCTGGGACGATATCTTTTACAACTGTACTACTGATATTTCCAAGAAGCGTGTGGAAGTTGATTCCAAGAATGTCTCCAAGGCCAAGGCTAAGGCTCGAGCTACCTAAGCACTCTCCCCCTTTTATACTACTTTAGTTTTCGATTAGCATAATAAAGAAGTAATAAATTAATTATGTGTGTGTATTACAGGCTATTAGTTCTAAAAATATAAAAAAAAGACAAACTAGTATACATTTGATGATGATGTAGGGGAAGGTTATGGCCCGTAGTTTGATGATGCCATGGCATAAACTCGTTCTAAACCTTGGCGGAAAATCTCCACATTGTAATCTATCAGAGTCATGCGCTGAACACCTTCGCTACGAATCAGGAGAACCAATGCTTGACCACGGATCATCTGCGACATGTATATAACAATGCCGTTTTGCAATTTAGAAGTACATTTCAATGGATTATACTGGGCATTCTCCAGATTAGCCGTGTCCATGTATAATGAGTCGAGATCCATAGACACATCAATGAAATCTGAACAAACCTGGTACGTTTCCACATCGACAGGTGATGAGTCGGTTGCAAGATAAATCTTGGAATTGATATCAAACAAAAACGCTTTTTCAATACCGGAATGCTGGCATAAGATATTCAACATGTTTTCAAGTGTGGGGAGTTCCGGTACTAGCTTTTGTACAATTCTTGAAAACGCTTCTAATATAGAATGATCAAAGATACTCGATAAATGGAAGGATATTTTGACTCCATTGAGGTTAGCATCGCTCAATTCATCGCTAACCCGCTGCATAATGTCTCGCTGAGTGTCGAGTCGGAAATCGTCGCTTAACCCATCAACTTTATGAATCAACACCTCAAAGTTGATATTAGGATTCACCTTGAATGCGTGCTGGATGATAGTATGCAGGTTCTGTAATGCAAAGAGGTATTCGTCTTGTGAGTCGATAACGTATATCAGAGACCCCACCTGTTGGAATATCCGTGTCGAGTCATATGTAGGTTCAAACATGTTGAGTTGCCCGGGCAGTTCTTGGATTGCAAAGTTGATCAAACTATTGAACCGTTCATAAGTCGGTTTTGATGTGGATTCAATGTACAGTGTTTCTAATGGTTGCATCGAATGGAATATCACCTTGCATATCGAGCTCTTACCGCCTCTTGTAAAAAAAAGAAGTTAGTCTCTAAGGTCTGTCCGTGCCTATTTATGGTGATAGTAAAACGAAAACTTACCTCCTGAGCCCCATCAATAGGATAGTAGGGCGGTCATGACTTGTCGCCACAATGGACGTTTCCATCTCATTATCCATTTGCGCCTTTCTCTTCTTTCAAAAATGGTGGTTGTTAAGGAGTAGATAAAGAAATTCGGCCCGCCCATCCGCTTGGGAGCAGCAGCAGGAGCGGCATATCGGCGCGCCGCAAAAAAATTATATGAGATCTTTCCAGCCTCACTTCAACGCATGTTACAAAAGAATGGATAGTGGGTTTGATCAGAAAAAACGAGATATTCTCAAACAGATAGGGGAAACAGATGAAGAACATCACGATGCGTCACCAAAGGGTACATTGGATATTCAATTGGTGCCATTGATCAATCGAATCAACCAGCATCCAGATATGGTTACTACTTCATCTTGTGCTGGGCGGGTTTCAGTGTTTCTAGAAGGAACTAAGGATAGCGACAAGATCGGAGGGAAAGGAGCAGGTGGGAAATGGCTGTATATTACGCATGATGTGGAGGAATTTAAAGATAACGATTGTAAATGGTGGAAGGAGGCAGCGGTGCATACGGAGCCAGACGATGGGTCGGATGTGCGACGGTACTTGTTGTATAAGTTTGAGCCAATGATTCTGCATGTCAAGTGTCGGAACCAGGATACAGCAAATAAATTGTACTCCAATGCAATGGCATGTGGGTTTAGAGAGAGTGGGATCGGTTCGAACTGTCTAGTAGCGATTCGAATATCGATTCGTTTGGATGCGCCGCTGGGGTACCTCGAGCGTGAAGGAGGAGAAGAAGGAGGGTATGGTGTGCATTCGATAGTGACAGATGAGTATGTGCGGCAGTTGCATATTATGTCATTGGAGTTGTTTAGTAAGAATCAACGGAGGATCAATGATTTGACAAAGCAGATTGAGATGATGTTTATTGAGCCGGAGCATAAGGAGACAAAAGAGGAGAGACGGGAGAGGAAACGACGAGAAGGGTTGCAGAAGCAACAGGAGGCAGCCAAGGCAAAAGCGGAGAAAAGTGTGGAACAAGGCGAGGAATAAGCTGTGTTACTGTGTGATGACAGGCTAAGAAGCTGGACGAGGCAGAGCGTTGTATCGTGGATCTAGGACAACCCGTGAGCGAGAAACCTTCTGAAAGTTGATTCCTGATGTATTCGTTGACGCAACCACTGTGGATGCTGCATTGGTCCCTGTAGATTTAGTTCTTGTAATATCGTTGATGTACAGTTGATCCGCCAATGCATCCCTTCCAGCAAGATCATTATATCTAACCGTTGTATTTTTGGTGCTTGTTCGCACTGGCATATCCGAAACATGTGCGGCTTACGAGAGGAATCCACAATCATCCCGTCTCGGTAAACATAATATACACCTGGTGCTTCGGTAGGCACGTCCATCCATGAGGATTCCTGGCACTTTTGCGTAAAGAATTACGAGGCGTTAAGTCATTAGGCGGGGCTGTATACGTCGTGGGTTCAGCGTTGAATCGAGCAAGTAATTACAACGTAAAGAGGAAAATGGTAGAATATCGAGCCTCGATTTGAGTTTCTAGAACAATTACATGAAAGAAGACAGCGTTATCTATATGAATAGCACTACATATCAAGATTTGAGCCGCATAGGCATGTTGTCCCGCCAACAGAAAGTCAGAGTGCTGCGCTAGAATTGACTATTTTATTAATACATCTCGAGGACGAAAATTTCAACAACTCATTTTGAGAATTACAATTTAATTCCGTATAATCCCTGTATATCACGATATGTTAATTCCATGACCTCATTGAAATCAAAATTCAAATAGTCATACCATATGATCCATATCCTTTACCCTGGCACCTTGGAGATTTGCGCCCGCCTGCCTCGAACAAAATAAAAATTTACTCACAAACACCATCCTCCGACACACACTTCTTTTTTCATTCATCACCCAAAACATCACACAAGTACACAATGAGTGAAGAAATCACAAAAAAGACTGAAGAACTATCTGTCAACAAGGAAGCTCCAGCTCCAGCTGCTGCTGCTGCCCCTGCCGAAGTAATCCTCGACGAAAATGGGGAACCATTGTCCAAGAAGGCACTCAAGAAACTTGAAAAGGAACGGCAAAAGGCGGCACAAAAGGCAGAAAAAGCCGCCAAGATGCAAGCTGAACAAGCCGCTCGTGAAGCTGCCGAACCAGATTTTGCTACTGAAAACTATGGCAAGCTACCAATGATCCAAAGCAGCTCCAAGACTGATACCAAGCGAATTGCCATCAAGGAAATCAACAAGGACATGGCCGGTCAACAAGTGGTGTTCCGAGCACGACTCCACAACTCTCGAAAGCAAGGTAACAAGATGTGTTTCATGACGCTACGACAACAAGAATCGTTGATCCAAGCCATTGCTACTGTTGATGAAACTAACGTGTCCAAGCAATTTGTCAAGTGGGCCGGGTCAGTCAGCATGGAATCTATCGTGTTGGCGTATGGTAAGGTCACTGCATCTCCAGAACCAGTCAAGTCTGCTACCGTGCAAGATGCCGAAATTCAAATTGAAAAATTGTACGTTATTGCTGAAGCTCCATCTCAATTGCCAATGTTGATTGAAGATGCGATGCGAAGTGAAGAGCAAGCTCAAGAACAAGGCCTGCCTGGTGTCAATCTCGATACTCGATTGGACAATCGAGTCATTGACTTGCGAACTACCACCAACCAAGCCATTTTCAAGATCAGCTCTGGTGTATGCACCTTGTTCCGAGAATTCTTGCTCAAGAAGGGGTTCACTGAAATCCACACTCCAAAGATGATTGGCGCTGCATCCGAAGGTGGTGCTAACGTGTTCAAGATTAATTATTTCAATGGCAACGCCTTTTTGGCTCAATCTCCTCAATTGTACAAGCAAATGATGATTGCTTCTGATTTTGAACGAGTGTTTGAAGTTGCCCCAGTGTTCCGAGCCGAAAACTCCAACACTCACCGTCACATGACGGAATTCATGGGTCTTGATTTGGAAATGGCATTTGAAGAACATTACGATGAAGTTATTGACATGATGGTTGAAATGTTCATGTACATCTTTACCCAACTTAAGGAACGATACGGCAAGGAAATTGATATTGTACGAAAGCAGTATCCAGTTGAAGAATTCAAGCTTCCAAAGGACGGCAAGATGGTGCGGCTCGCGTTCCACGAAGGTCTTGCCTTGTTGAAGGAAGCTGGTGTTGACTTGCCTCCATATGAAGACTTGAGCACTGAAAATGAAAAGTTGCTCGGTAAGTTGGTACGAGAAAAGTATGACACTGATTTCTACATTTTGGACAAGTTCCCATTAGCTGCTCGACCATTCTACACCATGCCGGATGCTAAGGATGCCAACTACTCCAATTCTTATGACTTTTTCATGCGAGGTGAAGAAATCTTGTCTGGTGCTCAACGTATCCACGATTCAGAGTTCTTGAAGAAGCGAATGAATGAACATGGCGTTGATCCATCCACTCTTCA
>JAKTQM010001164.1:0-12219 GCA_030558825.1 Blastobotrys niveus
ACCCCGGCAATTCCGGATCTTCCAATAACCCTTTTAGAGAATCCAAACAGTGAAACAAAACGAACAACCCCCCTTGCTGACCTTATCGACAGTGGTGTGACTATGTGAAAAATGCGATGAATATCAATTTAGTATTTTCACGTTCATAAGCTTTTAAAACGGCAAGGTTTTTCACCGAAAACAGAAAACTTTGCAGATGGTGTCGCTCGCCCCTGAAAGAGAAAACTAAAATCCGAGCCGCACGATCAAAATTCCAGCAATTGTTCCAACATTTGTATGCTCCATGGTGCTCGCATTGAAATTATAAAAATCATTCTGAACTATATGAGAGCCTGTGATTCCTATAAACGTACTTTTGAGGCAGTTTGGGCTCTTTTTTTCGATTTACCGGGACGGAATTACCCGGAAGTCGTGCTGGGCGGCGACGCAACCGTTTTTTGTTTTCCATCGCCGCTTTGATGGCCAAGTTGGTAAGGCGCGTCACTAGTAATGACGAGATCGTCGGTTCGAATCCGGCTCGAAGCATAATTTTTTGCACACTCTGGACTAAGATCTCTATAGATAGAGGTTACTTTATTTATTTATTTTTTTTACCATCTAGATATTTAAATATTGAAGAGATACAAAAGAAAATATTTAAATCAACCCCACTTGGATTTAAATCCAGTCGGGTCTAGACGCCACTTGGTTTAAAGCCACTGGCTATTTAAATGGGTTACACAGTTAATTTAAATCTCGACCGGCTGGATTTAAATTGACTGAACAATTGTTTAAATCATACTCAAAAGCCGCCCTATTGTATTTAAATCAAGCGACTGGCTATTTAAATAGGGACACAGTAGTTTAAATCGGAGATTTCAAAATTTAATCTTTAGTTTCTTTATCAATAGTAATAATAATAAGCTTATGAATACAATCTATATCTACACACGCTACGGCGACTTCATCCATATATTCTTGCCAAGCACAGCAATACCGTCAGATCCGCTATCAGAGTCTAGAAAATGACCATCGTCGTCATCGTCATCTTCCTCATCATCTTTGTCATCGTCTAATGGACTCGAGTATTCGCCATTAACCCAACGAGCACCTGGCACTTTTATATTCTTCTCGGCCATCACATCATACAGTGCATAAATCTGGTCCGCCTTGACCTCCATATCCTCCATCACAGCCTTCAAATGCGCCGCCATCTCCTGTCGGCGTTTGCGCTGTTGTGCAGGATTCAAGTTTGTGTATCCAGCTGTCAAGTCATTGTATTGCTCCTTCAGTACCGAAAACTCTCGGCCCATACCGTCAAGAATCAACTTTAGCGACTCCTCAGCTGTCATGGATGGTCGGATAGACGCTTCGTCAGTCTCCCATTCGCGTTGCTCCTCGGTTGCCTCTCGCTTTGCAAACGCCGCGCTGTTTGGGTACGCCGTACGTGATGGCATTGCTGCTGGCGCGGTATGTAGCTGCTGGCGTTGGGGCTTGTTCTGGCACATATCGCAGACCCCTTCATAATGCTGGAAATCGGCTGGCGGGGCAGTTTCTGGTGCCCATTCAGAGGTTGGCTTGGTCATAATGTTAGCGCAAACGTCGCAAGTCTGCGGCATTGATTCGAGGACCCGGTCGACCAGTCTAGGAACTGGCCTGTCTGGTTTAGACGATGTGGCAGCGTCACCAAAGGTGGACGGTGGTGGCGGTTGCCATGATGGTTTAGGTTGATGTGATTGTGTCGGCTGAGAATGCCATTGAGATGGTGCTCTAGAATGTTGATAATGAGGATGCCGGTCCTGCGGGTGCCAATTCGATTCAGATGGGGCTTGCGGCTGCTGTGACGACTGCCAGTGTCGTTGCGACTCTGAAGCAGGCTGTTGTGATGGTGCTTGGGGTTGCGATTCAGGAGCTGTTTGCTGTTGCGGCTGTGACGCTGGAGCATGTTGGGTCTGCGGTTGGGCTGAACCTTGACTACTAGGTTTTATACCGGCACTTCTCGATTTTATCTTTTCCACTACCTCCTGTAATGCAGCAATTACCGACTCATCAGGATCTATCACTGTATCATTGATCACCTGTGGTTCACTCTCCTCTGTTTGCTGTTGCTCTACACTTGCTTTCTCCTGTTCCTGTTGTTGTTTCATTGCCGTCGTCGTTGGGTAAGTCTCCACATTCTCTGTTGGTTTGGTTTCCCTCTCCAGCAACTTGACCAATAGATCCTTGATATCCTTCAATTCACTCTGATTCAAGGATGAAGAAGAAGATGCATCCCCATTTTGCTTCTTTTCCTTCTCATTCTTAATCTCCGTCGAAGTTGGCAATGGCTGCGTTTTATCTCCAATATCAGAATTCTCCACTTGAAATTCCTCCAGCAAGTCGGCATCAGTCACCCGCGCTTCCAAATCGCTAACTTTATTTAACGCATCGTTACGTTCCTTCACCAGCTGCTGCGCCCTATTTTTCAATTGATTATACTGAGCCTTGAGTTGTTCGTATGCCTCACTACTGCCCCCTTCATCATTTTCAAGCTGCTGTTTATATGCGATTGCCATGGTTTTGTACTTCCTTGCGCGTCGCTCCATTTCATCATACTGCTCAGCCTTCACTTTCAACTCTTCCACCTGGCTTTCCATCTCCTTAATAACTCCCTTAAGATCTTTCTTTTCCTTTTCTAGCTGTTCAACCTTCTTTTGGAAGCTTCCAAAAGCAGTAAATAACGCCTGGTCGTCCGGATCCAATGGTACCGATACAATCTGCTTGTGGCTGTTCTTGCGCTTACCTCCATTGGCTGCTTCTGAAGAAAATATCGACGATAATCCGGTAATATCGGGTAAATCTACATCTGTAAACTCGGATTTCCGCTGCTGTTTCTTCTTCTCTTTTTCTTTCTCTTTTTCCTTTTCGTTCGCATCTTTGGCGTTGGTGGTCTTGTTACCAAAAAACGAGTCGTCATCACGATAAGCGCTGGGGATTACAAAGTCAAACTTGCCATTAGAAACCTTAGCTGCACCGTTCTCATTATGCTTGTTTATTTTCAAAGGTGACTGCTTCTTCTCTCGATTACCATGTTGATCATCACTAGATGCTGATGCGCGACGGCTATAATAAGCAGACAAATTTCGAGCCTTCCCGCGTGCTTGCTCTATACTCTGTTCTAGCAGCGAATCATCTGTAAAGTCGTTATCATCATTTTGATACGAAAAGTCTTTAAAGTGCCGTTTCACTTCTGCAGTAGATACCCGAGGCGACAAAATGTCTCTATTGTTTGGTCGCGACGGGGTTGCATTATAAATATTGTGGTCATCTTCACTAATATCGCCATTTAATCGAAAATTGCGCGTCCTATCTAGCTTTTTAGCTGTCGACCTGATTTGTGGCATGTTGAGGTTAGTGTCGCTAATGTCGAACTGCGACACGTCCATGTCTAGCGTAGAATGAGCTTGTGGTGGTGATAATGTCATGGCTCCATAAACACTTTAGTCTTCGAAACTGCAATATAATAGCGAGCCTCCTTCTTGAAATGTGTAAGTGAAAATGTCAAAAGGTTAGTAACGCGTTTATGGAGGGTGGAGAACGAATGGAGTCGTGTGTAAAATATGAAGGCTGAAGAAGGAGGTAATGATAAACAGAAAAAGAATGGAAGAGGCTGGGCCTGGGCCTGGCGTGTTTTGTGTGTTTTGTTTTTTGTTTTTTTTTCACACATTTTTTTGGGAGCGACGCGTTTGAGCCTGAGCCACACACAAACAGCGAGAGCTTTTCATTCTCAAAATTATATTACAGAATGTCATTCTGTAAAGTACTGCTCTGTCTAATATATTACCCTTTCTAAGTGCAAAATGTGATGCGAATAAGGATATTTACCTAGGGATTGAATGTTGTGTCTTACGTGGAGTCTTGACAGCCACAATGGCTATGGCCCCAGATAACGAAGCTAGAACGAAAATTGGAGCTCGAGTGGTGATATCACCAACGCAGGCCATAATTAGCGCTTGACAACAATGCCGTTGTTAGCTGGCATTCAAGATGCCGGTCTAATTTGGAATCGGTACTTTTTGGTGCCATATCTGGTCGTTTGTAATAGAGTAGCAACAGTAGTTATCGGTTAACGGCAGAGCACCATAACAAACACCAGACATTTATGCGATTGACGGCTACACGGTACCAGGTCAGATATCAAGACCAGTGAATCTGGATTTAATGAGAGGATCTTTACGATTATGGACACTAATGTGTAACCAAGACAACCAAAGATGAACCTACAGTATTGATCATTGGAGTGGCCATTTGAAGCAGCTGTTCTTCATTATTTGCGAATATATCAATTGTCGACAGCCGATTAATCTGGAGGGGAAAAAGGTGTACAAAATGTTTTTAGCGTTGTGGAGAGGATGAGCAAGTGGTCAATGCAATTAATCGGCCCAATTGGACGAACGATCGACATGACAGAATCTTATGGACCCTGCACATCTGATATCTGTTGCAAAAGCCGCTTCTTTTAACAAATACCGCCCTGACCATGCTTGTATCAGATCCAATACCTTGCTAGTTGGTAATGCTGCTGGAATTGGATCAGCTACTACTGCCATCTACATTTCAATTAGTGACCTGGCGCAATTGGTGGCTCGGCATTTTTGATGCTGACCTGCGCTTTATTCTGGCGATGCATACGAAGATGGTGGCCCAATTGTGAAGAGTGCATCTGATCAGTGAAAAATGAGATTGAGTTTGCCACCTAGAATACAATGACCATTGCATCTATTAATTGGGGCGCGTCTGTGACTATTTCGGTTATACTAGCTTGAATAAATGTGATTTTCTCGTTCTTTTTTATCTTTTTTCATCCCTGTGCGGCGGCGTCTATTTTAGTGTTTATCACCGAGACATTTTTTCTTCTTCTTCACGGCGACTAATCTACCAGCGGTTTGTATCATATCATCACCATGAATGAGGCAAACAACGGAGATACAGATGCCGAAAGTGTAGATGCAGCATTGATTGAATTGGCTGATGATTTTTGGAACGATAGTCCAGCGGAACTCGACCCGAGGGAGGCGTTCTTGACCCCTGGCGCTAAAAAGACGCAGGATCATCTTAAACGTATTGTCAACCGCTTCGAAGAACATAATAAAAACAACAAGATAAATCCAACGAGCGAAAATAAAATCGATACAATTAAGAGCTTTATCGACGATGAAGTAAAAAATCGGCATGGGAGAGAACGAAATAAAGAATTAATCAGCGTCAAGACTTTACGGCGTGACATCGGTATTGTGAAGGCATACCTGGAGGAGGTTCATGAAATTAGTATCGACAATGGTGTTGAGCAGTTTGTCAACTCATATTTGGATCATCTCGTACAGCAAAAACGTCTTTCTTCTGGCCCCTACAAGGAAACTATTGGCGCAAGCGTCCCTGTAATCGACCATGTTTGCCGGTGTATATTGTACAATGCATTCAAAAACGGCACCAAGAACTGGGATTTTACCATTTTGAATGTGGTAACGCTTTTAACGGTGTTCATCGGCGGTTGTTTGCCAGGTAAGATCAGGTCGTTGAAATGGCAAGATATTCTCCTCTATTTGCCAACTTATCCTAGCGATGCTGGGTTTGGCGATTTGCAGTGCACAATTTCATTCGATGATAACGTGAAAAGATATCTACATCCAATAATTCAACACCCATCAGCATGTTTTGTCAGCATAATCATGATATATGCCATCCGTTCTGACCAGGTGAATAGCAATGATTTAAACGAGATTATGCAGCAAATCCGCGAAAACGATCATCGAGAGCTTGTTTGGAATCAGCCCAGCCATTATTTCATTTGCCGCAATAATTTTAAATCAAGAATCTTGGTTCCAGAGAAATCTGCCTCTGAAGAATTTATCAATGACACGCTGAAAGACCTTTCAAAAGCTGCTAATTTGAAGTACATACTTAATTCTGCAAGTCTGAATTGTGCGGCTGGTACGAATGCTAATGCTTTGGAAGACAACAACAACACTAGATGGGGTCAAGACATCTGTTGCAACGATGGGCAGGAAGTTGACGGTCACTATTGTCAAAGCTCTACCGAAGAAATTACGAATGAATGCGCTGGATATGTGAAGTATTATAATGATGCCGTTGCAGCAGCTCGGTACAAGATTGGGTTGGACATCGCAGTTGGAAATCAATCGGCCAAGGAGTTTTGTGATCCAAAATACGGTCAAGAATCAGTCGCGAAGATACAACAACAGTTGAAGCAGAAAGATCAGGAGAATATTCAACCAACTGAAAAGAATGACGGAAATGTGGATGGGAAAGACTCTATTCCCAAAAAGGCAAAAGAGATTTATACTCAACAAAAGTTTGAAGAGTACCAAGAAACTTCCGGAAATGGCTGTTTGCTTTCAATCCATCAAGCCAGTGGCAAGTTGCGAGCTGCCACGCCTGGTAATCGTGACCAAAAGATAGAGATTGGCTATTCATCAAAAGCAATCCATGAATTGGAAGATGAAGATATGAATTGGGTTCAAGAATCGCTCATGCTGAACGACGTGGAAGAGTATATTCGAACGTATTCTGCAGTCAATATTATCTGCAATACAAGCATCTCGCGATGCAAAAAGGATGATGTGGCCGAAAATTTAGCAGACTATGCAGACGAGTACAAGCACAAGGATCCGCCAACTCTGTTCATTTATACCTGTTCCTCGTGTGGATATACGAAGGAGAATGAAGCGACGTTCACTAAACACAAAAATAGTTGCAAAGGAGTCAAACCAAAAACTGCTGCTAGCTCCAAGGCCAAGAAATCATCATCACCAACGGCACCTGCTTTGTCTCGATCTCGTATTTCAAAACCATTAATGTAATGCTATCAAGGGGTATAACTGATATAAGTGTGTACGCTTTTTGAGTGGTGGTAGGGCTATCTTGTTCGTAATTATAGGTGAAAGTACAAAAGGCTAGAATATAGAGTACTAATTTTTTTACATCATGATGAGTTCCGTAAGCGATTGGCGAGAATCGGTTCGGGGCACATTTGGATTAATGCCACCGAAAAAAATGAAGAGGGTACAAAAACCTCCGAACGAAGATTTCCCCACAATTAAGCGGCATGCAATCTGCTGAACGCGCTCTGAGACAATGGAAATGTCTTACATTCTATTGTATAGAAGAATCATGCTACTACTTACAACCAATGCAAGATAGAATCAGTCTCAGAATTGATGTGAGAAGCATATTCGCTACTATGCTTCCGCCGTAGCACTAACGTGGATCAGGCATCGGATAATACTTGCCGCCTAGAGTTGATTTTGACGTCCTGATTGTCGTCTAGTTGTCAGCTATACGGTGATAGGCAGCAATGGAGTGTAGAGAAAAAAATAAATAAATTTAAAGATCGGCAGCCGCCCCATCTCGATTTCTAAAAATTATTATTCCAAAGTAATTTTCTGTTTGTCAACTTGACAACAGCAACAACAACAGTGTTTAGCGACAACATCATCATACCTGTTTTGCAATTAGTATGTTTCCGTTTTATCACCTGTTCCTCAAACTAACGATCAATTCAATAGATCACCAACTGTAGTGCCTGCGATCGAGTTATAAGCGTTTCGATACGATCTCTATATCAGCGTTTAACGACGACGGTATTCACGACAACCACCATCACACGCCAGCAGCATCCATCCGGCCACAACAGAGTCATATTCTTTTTATCTGCTGGTATGTTTCGTGCCTTATAAGTCTCTCAAACTAACAGGAAATTTAATATAGGATTCCAGCTGCTAAATTTCCACGATCCGATAAGCGTTTCGATTCCGCTGCAACTAACGTCCTTGCTGTATCTTCTTCTCTCTTCATTCACCAACGTATGTACATTTGAAAATATGAACCGAGCCAAACTAACACATTAATTCACACAGGCAGAGATATCATTTGGGGTTGAACAACAGCCAGCAGCAAGTGATGGATCCGTCCAGCTCAAACGATAAGGCTACCAAGCCGACGGGACGCAAAGCGCCAATGGTACAAGGAAGCAACCCTTTCAGTGCATTTAATAAGCACATCGATGAAATCATTAAGGAGTTCAGCGAGCGCTTCGGCGTTGATACTATCAGCTCCTTGACCACCACTGTTGATTTGCGATCACCACACGCGGCAATTGCAATGCAGAGCGTGCTGAAAGCTCAACAGTGTGACGGCGGTCGAGTCTGGTTGGGGTCTGTTAACACAATTTTGAGTGGCATCAAGAAGCAGTTTGCTGCCACGTGCAGTAACGGTACTATCGTCGACGAGAGCTTGACCGATAAAATCGACAAAACTCTCCGCTCTTTTCTCCACTCGGGTATATTGCAGCCAGGACCGCTCGACAACTGTGCCCGCTTTGCTCTCACTAAAGTGGCACATGAAGCTCACGTGTCGCAGACTACCAACTGGAATATATTTGTGTATAATATGATGTTATACACAGTCTGCGCTGCTGTGTGCGGTGGACGACCTAGCTTTACCAGCGTCAAAGCGTCTGGATTGTTGACAGCCCGATTCTATGACGTTGAAATTTGGTTCGACGACATAGATGACAATGCTTTGTTTAAGTGTGTCATTCGATGCGGGAATGGCTACGAATTCCGTGCATTAAAGCAATGTCCAGTTTGTTGTGCTGCTACTTGGCTTTTGACGTATGCTGCTCGCATCAAGAATGCCCACGGCACGACGCTCGCTAGCTTGGCTTCGAACGCTAAAGAGAACGGCACAAACATCATTCAATGGGCTCAACCTGAACTGCCTTTGTTCGCCAGGAAGCTGTCACATGGCCGGTTGAAGTTTACAGAAGCTGCACCCCAGTGCCAAATTCGGGCCGTTCTTGATCAGATGAATGCTAAAGTTGCCGCCGTGGAGCGACAAGGTACGACCGCCAACAACGGAGAGCCGGCATCTCAATCCTCCTCTCGACAATAAGCTTAGTTCTCTTGTTTTTTTTCTTTTATTAGTCTTAAACAGCCGCTTCATAGTCCGGTTTGTGGTTGGCGGGTAAATATCGAATAAGGAATGCACATGGTTGATACCAAGAGTAAAACTTAGAAGTTCAATTGCAATAATAAAAACATATTTACGATATAACTAGCTCTTATATATATATCTAAGTAGTGGTATGAGCTCTAGCAACAATAATTAAGGTGTTGGTCTTGCTGTATATGTATGGAACCATTAGTCATTTAGTGCATGTAAGGCTGGCTACCTGTGGCTCGTTATCCGTAGCTGGACACATCTGCAACTCTTCCGCATCCGTTAAATCAATTTAATTCAAATAACATGAGCTCTGTAAATGCTGGTCGTTTGCCTGTTGCATTGAATACTCCAATGCCTACTCTGCGTTGTCACCTGTAACCGCCGCGACGCGACGTCTTCCTTGCTGCCAGTTCCGGTTAAGTCCTGATACGTACTGTTATAGGCTCAACTCTTAATTATTAGTCATCCAGCTATTTAATTGGTGTTCAAAGAGATATTATCGAATTCATAGGTCGTCGGCAGTTTAAATAGGAGGAACTTCTCTGTTATCAAGCTAATATTTTTAAAGAGTGTAATCAAGAAAGTAGGCCCCGGATAACTCACGTTTTTTCCAGAAAATTCTGTAACTTTCGTACTTTTTATGCTTTGTTAGAGGTGCCAGCCATGGTACGCTTCATGATCTCCAACAAATCGTCATTTCGAGTGCATCAAACATTGAATGAATAGGTTCCGTTAAGTTTTCCGGTAAAAGCGCGCGCAAAATAAGCAACGTTACCACACCGACGAGAGTATACTATGGTCATGTAAAAAGCGCAGGGCACGATAAACAATGTTACGTGTTAAATGGCAGTCCTATGCTTACTGACAGCACGTAGTTGTTATTCTTGTTCAGCATCCGCTAATGGAATTGTCATGGAGCTCTTCTCTGTTGGTAGGATGACTAAAGTTAGATTAAACAAAACAGCCGCATCTGCGCCGCACGAACGCCGCAAACCTCGAAACTACCAAACTCGCGCCAGATGGCGCCCGAACGGATAGAAGAAAAATGACGACAAAACCGGTTGAGAAGAGGTATGGATAACCCGAGCAGAGAGAGAAACGAGGCACGGAAGGAGGGCCCCGGACGGAAAAAAGAGAGGGAAAGGAAGCGACCAAACGGGCTTTAGGGAGACGGGTGCCCGGACGGAAAGGAAAAGGGGAAAGGAGAGGAAACGGGGCTTTTTGGGGAGGGCTGCCCGAACGGAAAGGAAAGGGAAAGGAAACGGGCTTTGGAGGGAAGCCCGGACGGTTTAGCTAGGCCTAGCTTTAGACGGTTCTACTACTACTGCTACTACTACTACGGCTTCTTCTACCTCTATTAAGAGGCAGAAGAAGAGAAAGAAAAAAATTATTATTAAAGTGGCCGGCATCGAAGGATCGATACATAAAAAAAAGATAGAAAAATGAAATAAAACAACTTTGGATCAATTCTTCGGCAAAAAAACACTTCGGAGCAAAATCTTCGGATCAAAAACTTCGGACAAAAAGCGCCATCAACGACACGCCAAAACTCCATGCTACCAAAAGGCAACATCAATTCTGCACAGAAGCACAGACACCAAGAAAAACAACAACAAAATGAATATGGACTATGAAGGATGATCCTTCGATGCCGGCCAAGGCTAGTCCTAGAGTACAAACAAGTACAAATAAAAAAAGAAAGAAAAGAAATGAATGAAAGCAAGAAAGAGAAAAAAACAAGCCAAGAGACAACACCAAATGAAGCAGATGGACAACTTCATTCAGCAACAACATCATCGAAACAACAAAGACTAAAGTAAAAAAACCAATCAGTTAGTAAACAAGCTTTCCTATCAGCCCACGTTTTCCCCTGAATGCTTACCTAACACCCGAGACAATCCCTGCCCCACCGCTCAACCTTATCCCACCAATGCAAGAACACCAAGAAAGAAGATAGCCGTGGCATGAAGAAACTAGACCAGCACCAGCAGAACTTCCAACCCAGCGATTACCATCATCCACCTGGAGATCGCGCAAACCTGGTGGGCAGCAGACTCGCAGTGATACAACAAGCTTCAACACAGTACATAGAGAACCTTCAGAACCACTAACACCAACCATGTCCCCCAAAGAAAGATAGAAGGAATGAAAGCAATAAGATAAACAAGAAAGCAAGAAGATAGACCAGCACCAGCAGAACTTCCAGCTCATCGACAACCATCATCCACCCGAAGACCACGCAAGCTTGGTGGGCAGCAAACCTGCAGTGATACAACGAGCTTCAACACAGTTATCGAGAACCTTCAGAACCACCAACGCCAGCCGCCGATAATAAATAAATATAAAGAGAAGAAGAAAACATGTATTAGAAAATTATGAGAAAAAATAAGCGCGTAAATAGTAAATAAATAGAAAAGTAAACAAACAGAAGACAGAAAAAAGTGAAAGTCAGGAAGAAAGAAATTTTTGGACGACGGGGAAACCGTGGCCCTTTTATAGTTTTTTTGCCACCGAGCGTGAACAAGCAGCAATTGCGTGATTGACGGGCAACAGAAAAGTAAACAAACCAATAAGGAAAAGTGTAAACAATAGACAGAGCGTTTATAGACCAGTTGATTTCGAATCCGACTCACAGATGACACGCTTCCCCTTTTGTAACCACAAAACATGCACAAGAAAGGCTGTTAAACGGCCATTTTTATGATACCAATTATGTGCCCTTTCAAGTGCTCTCAAACGATGAAAGCGGGAGCTATAGATGATGGATTGTATCTATAGGTGTCTTGCCTAAACAACAAGACAAATCAACAAAGTCCCATCCATTTGCAACGCCTAAATAGTAACGAATGAGGATACCTACACTTCAAGAAGCTTGGTAAGGATGTACTTTGGCATGTTGGCCCCGCTGGTACCAGGAATCTGGAGTGCAGCTCATCGCCGATCTTTTAATAAATTGGTATTGAAGGTAAACGAACATGTCAAAAAAACTGGTCCAAACAGGGTCACTTATTTTTTTCTGTGTCAAAATAAGGAAACACACATTTAATACTTATATATAGAAAATGCAAAAAAGAAAAGAAAATAAGAAAAACTATCTATCAGTGTGAACAAAATGAGAACACTAAACAAAAGGGAGCTTATAGAAAGAGCATGATTTTTAAAGCGACCTTGTTAGTTTTTATATAAATTATGTATAAATGATATTGTTTGTTACTCTTCGCAACCTTTTCGTTTATT
>JAKTQM010001165.1:16764-30837 GCA_030558825.1 Blastobotrys niveus
ATCTACAGACGATACCGAGTTTGAAGATTGCCGACAAATGGATATCCATGGTGCGCTTGACGGGCCATATATCCCTGATCCCATGTCTTTTATCTCGTCAAATGGTGATAATCAAATGGAGATGGATATTGATTCTGATGATGAGGACGATGATGATGATGAAGAGGACGATGATGAAGGGTTTCATGGCGAGGCAACAAATGAGGAAGCAAATGATGACGCCGCCTTTTTTAATCCTGGCGAACGTCCCTCGGTGATAGATATTCTTCAAGCTGCTTCTCAAGGTGTTGCTCAGGGTGGACCGTTTGCAGACGAAGTTAGACGTAATGCGGCAAGAGCCATCGCTGCAATTGCTGCTAACCATGAAGGTCGTCCCGCACCAACTAATGATGACGAGGAAGAGCAGCAGCAAGAGGAGGATGCTGCTGCTGCGGGGGCTGGTGGTGCAGCGGGTACTAATCCACTCCTTTCAATGTTTGCCGAAGCACCTGGGATGGCTGCATTTGCAGGTATGTTGGGATTCCCGCCACGACGACAGGCAGCAGCAACAACGGCAGCAAGGGAGCATTCCAGTCATCACTGTCGACCAAAGCTAAAGCACAAGAATCGTCCTACTCCGGAATTCTGGCTCAGTGAAACTAGCACCAACAAGGGGAAGAAGCAAAAGCTGGCTGCTCGAGTACAGTACCTTGTGTTTTTTGATATTCGATTATGGAAGCAGTTGCGATTGTTGTTACGAGATTTGTACGTGTCGACGCTGATTTCTAGTCTCACCCATAAGGTTAAACTGGGGCTGTTGTATGCGGATATTTATATTCAAATTGCCGAGATGTATATTTTGGCGGATCGAGAACCGGATTGTTCGATTGTTAACAGTTTGTCGACGCAACTGTTCACGACCCCCTCGGTAGCATCATTGTTGGTTCAAAATGACTATGTTGCGCGTATCTTGGCGGCTATTTATACATTCTTGACCATTTCGCGTATTGCCCCGCCGCAGGCAGTGGACCCTGAGGCGCCCCTGAGCGAGGAAGTACGGTCATTGCGTAACCGACGATTCAGCCAATTGTTCCATGATCTCGATTTTATCCTCAACCGGAATAAGGACAAGCATCATGTTTATAACAATACGGATAGAATTGCCCAGATTACCGATCTCATGATGTTGTTCCAAGGACAATTACCGCTCGAGCGGCATCGTGATAAGCATGTGGAATACGAGTCTGAGAATTGGGTGGTGCTGTTCAATATCATGCCTATGGTGCATCATTTAGGTGTTAGTGTGGCGTCGGGGATTCCAGATGCAGCCGCTGCGTCCAAGTGTTTACAGGTGGCCCTTCCAATGTTGGCTCGATGGACGTTTAATCGGTACGGTAAACGGGTCAATAATACAGAGGTACGTGGTGGTCCGCCACAGTTCCATACGTTGGTGTGTGAAGTTCCAAACATGACTGCAGTGAATGAACTCGAGACGACGCGTGGGTCGGTGGTGAAGTGTAAAGTTGATTCGTCGTTGGTGAGTCTGCATCACCCGGTTCATTCATTCATCTCTCGGTTGATTGAGAATGGCAAGTTTGAGTCTGCTGAGCAATTGCGGTCGGTTCTGCTGTCGTACTGTGATAATGGTGGGGATGGTGATGATGATGTGATGAATATTACTAATAGCCAGGCGCTCATGACACTGTTTGATTTCCCATTGCGGGTGATTGTACTCATGGCGCAGATTCAAGTCGGCATGTGGATTCGTAACGGCATGTCGGTGCGGAGCCAGATGGTGCATTATCGAGACTTGACGTTGCGGGATGCAGCGTATCGTCGAGATTTGTTCATGGTTCAAACTGCGTTGGTGACTTTGGACCCGGCATTGGCGTTTATGGCGATTCGAGAACGATGGGATATCAAGACTAGAGCACAGCTTGAGCAATTGCAGCAAGAGGAGGAGGAGCAACGGGACCTGAACATTGACTACTCCAAGCGGTTGTATATTGTGGAAGAGTTTTTGCATTTCTTGATTGGATTGTTGATGGAACGGACACAGTTGATGAATTTGGATCAAGAAGAGCTCAAGAAACGGTACATGGCCAAGGAAATTGTTCAGTGCTTAGGGTTTGGTCCTGGTGGGTACTCTGATTTGTGTCAAAGTGTGCCGGACGTGCTACATTCAGATGCTGCATTTGATGATGTGTTGAAACAGGTGGCTACCTATACTCCGCCAATGCAGCTCAACGACTATGGCAAGTACCAACTCAAGCCGGAATTGATGGAGCAGTTTGATACGCATTATATTCATTTCTCGTCGACCAAGATTGAGCAGGCAGAAGCGGCGTATACCAAGCATTACCAAGCGTTGTCTAGCGATAAGAATCGGGTAGTAGTCAGTGAACCGCCAGTGGAAAAGATTACTAGTGGTCCGTTCAAGAATCTTGGTGCGTTTACTCGGACTATTCCGTTTATGGTTATGGTGGCGGATGTGTTGAAGATCCTGGCGCATGAATCGAGCGAGAGCCATCATGATAATATCTTGAATAACCTGTTGCATCTGCTTCATGTTGCTGCATTGGATGATGCTACTACCGATAAGACCGAAGAGACAGCAGGTACCACATTTGCTAATTTGATGGCGCGAGAACTGTTCAATGTCAATAAACAGCCGTATAGCGTTCTACGAATGTTGTGTGATTTGGTCAATTCGTATGACGAATCATCTTCTGCAGACGATAGTACTAGCAAGCTGGTCGTGGCCAAGACGCTACGAATCATGGCTTTGTTGCGTGAACGAGAACCTGAACTGGATAGCTACCTGAAGCTGTACTTGAGTGACGGACAAGCTAGTAGCATTCCTCAAGTCGAGTCGGAAGCAGACCGTCGTAAGCGAATTGGGATGGAGAAGCGACAACTGGCCATGGCCAAGATGCGAAGTATGCAACAACAGTTTGCCGAGAATAATGAAATGGGTCTTGAAGGTGATACTACAGGGCAAAGCAAGATGGAAGAGGATGCTGATGGTGAGGGTGGCCAGTCGTATTTAGCAGAGGAATGTGTATTGTGCCAGATGGAAGGCGGTGATTCGGTGTATGGTGCTGTGGGGTATATCATGACTTCTAATACCTTCCGAGACATGCCGGATGCCAAGGCGTCAAAGGACGATGAAGGTGCATCAATGTACTGGTACCATGAAGCGTATGGAGGTGCAGGTGACTTGGATCAACCTTGTAGTCGCAAGGACATGGATACGATGGGTAGTGAAGAATGGCAACAAGCTCGGCAGGACATGAATGAGAAGTGGAAGATTGGTCCAGGGTTCCGAAGTGAAGATACTCATACCAAGTCGGTGTTTGTTTCATGCGGGCATGTGCTTCATTACGGTTGTTATACTGATTACTTGGATGAAACGCGCAGCAGAGCGACGCAGCTGGGGCGCAACATGCCAAATAATCGAGATGAGTTTTTGTGTCCGTTATGCCACAGCATGTGTAATGTGTTTATTCCGTGCCTGTGGAAGACTAACAAACGGTCAATGAAGGATTTCTTGTCCCGCCTTGACAAGCCGCAAGAGTACGAAGAACAGCAGCAAAGCTTTGATGGGTTTGTGGAGAAGGAAGTAGCCGTGTCCAATTCTGTTCTTCAAAAAGAAAAGTCAGACTGGCCAGATGGTATTAAAGCTGACTACCGATTGGACATGGTTGACAAGGGAGCTGTCATTGTGAAAGGTACAGAGAACATGGAAATTGAGTTCCAGGCTGCGGTGTGGCGACGCTTGCCACCAGGATGCGACCCGACTGATAATAGTGTGTTTGGACCAATCCAGGAGAAAATTGATGGGATTACCAATGTTCTCGACGATGCATTGGAAAGGCTTCTCAAGCATACTTCGCGTGCGGCTGCTGCTACAGTAGAAACTTCGAATTCAGCACCTGGTCCTCCTAAGAAATGGGTTGACAGTTTGCTGGAGATGTTTTCCAATACCATTTCAACATTGGAAGTCGAGTTAAGAGGTGTTGGATATGATGATGCGTATAGCTCGGGACTCGTTGCTGGCCAGCTCAAGGGCCGACGGCTGGAAAGTATGCAAATGTTTGCAGAGTTGTGCTGGGCTACCGTGGGGTTCTACATGGTCAATGAGCATTACGATGAAGAGTACGATGATGGTCCACCGTTGTTTAGAATGGAGCACCTTCCTGGGTTGTTTGATATGCGGTTCAAGGATCCTACAATGACTCGACAACGGCAACACAATTGGTTGTTTAAGAATTTTGTGATCCATGCTATGGTTAGTGGGCCTGGGTTGAATTATTCGATGCAGAACTTGTTGCGGTTGCATTATTTGAAGTTGGTGACGTTGTTTGTGCACAAGATGATGGAGGATTTCTTATCATTCGATGCTAATAATAACACCAAGGGTCATAGTAGTAGTTGGAAGCAAGCTGTGCCGTGGTGGACGGGCATGCCACGAGTGGAGGAAGTACCTGCTGAAGCAGCTACCAATTTGGGTTACCTTATTGAAAAGTATTATCAGTATGCTGATGAACTTGAGCGGTTGCGAGCTGACCAATTCAACGAGGCTCTTTATTCGCATGCTGCGGATCAGGAAGAAATTGATAATGATCGCAAAGTGGTACGGGATCGTGAACCGTTATCATTGAACGAGAATGAACAAGCAGCGTTGTATTCCATGTTGGTCAAGCATGTGACGCCGTTTTTGCGAAAGTGTGCTCTTTTCATGCGAGTATTCTGTGCTGATTCATACGATGCAGCGGAATGGGAAGATGCATTCGAACCGGAAATTGACCGGTTGGTCAAGTTTTTGAACTTGCCAAGCTTGCCAGACTTGTTGCAACAGATGGTTCCAGCGGCCGATTTGTATTGTACAAATATGATGGGTGAATGGGCACCGGATGAAGAAATGAATGATCCAGATGAAGGATGGATGCCGTATCAACCAAAGCCTGATGAATCTGGCATGTCAATTGCCATGAACACCATGATGCATGAATTGTTCCATTGTCCAGAATCTTCGCCAACTCCTCCGCTCGAGTATCCGGGTATTTATCGGCTCGTATCGTTGCCGAAACGGTTATACGAGTGTTTCGATCCTGCCAACCACCATGTACCGTTTGATCGCGATGATATGCCGGCGGATATGGGTATTTGTTTGTTCTGTGGTCTAACTGCCGAGCTGCAGGACCACGAGACGTCGTTGGGTGGATGTCATAAGCATATGACGGAGTGTGCTTCGGATCAAGGTATTTTCCTGTTGCCGAAGCGTAGCTCGTTGTTGTTGTTGCGCGGGCATCAAGGGTCATTTGCTGAAAGTCCATATCTCGATTTGCATGGTGAAGCTGACGAATCACTAAGGTATGTTTACTCCGCACTCCTTTTACAAGCACTATTTTTAACTTGTTACTAACTTTATTATTCTTTTTTTTTTTAGACGAGGACGACCACAGTATTTGCAAGAGAATCGGTACGATCATTTCTGTAGAACCATGTGGCTGGGGCATTACATGCCGACTTATATTGCCCGAAGGCTTGAATCTGTCAACGATATGGGTGGATGGGAAACGCTTTAGATTATATAAAGAGTCTGTGGACTGTATTGTTAGTAAATTTGAATATTTTATTGATGCATATTCTTCTCTTTCCTTTTTTGACGCTATCTCTTGATCCATCTAGTAAAATGGACTGTGGGTACGCGCCAACTTGTTAACATAGCCATGACAATCGGTATTCATGCTTCCGAACCTATTGCATGCTCGTTAGTGATCAGGAGATGCCTGCTATTTCACTCATCGTGCGGTATCTTGATCGCAAAGAGGTATAGGTGATATTCTGTGCGGCTCACTAAGCCGCAAGCGTGTGAGCTGCGTCTAAACATCTCTATTGTAGCATAGCAGTGAACACAAGACCATCATTACCAGCTTAACAAGACCAGTTTTCTTGGTAAGCTGCTAAGTATCTGGCTGCCAAGAGACTGTATAGGTGATACGATAGGTGGCACACGCCATGGTTTAGTACACTTTGAATAATTTATTACTACTTAATCTTTTGCTGATTCATGTTATCTAAGTAATCTTTTGGACACACTTATGCTTTGGTTTCAACCTTTTGATCATCAACCTTCAACTGTTCGGTTTCCTTGGCAAGATCATCGGTATCTGGTTGCTGAGCAGCAGTCTTCTTGACTTCACCCTTGGCACCTGGGAACATGGTACCTCGGTTCTTCTTCTTCTTTTCCTTCTTTGGTTCAGCTGGCGGTGGTGGGTATGCCAATTTTTCCAGTTCTCGGAACTCATCCGAATCACATGCCTTCCGCACTGGATCTAACAACTTATTAAGAGCATCAGTAACACCAATCTTCAAATCTGGTGGCGACAACTTGTTAGAAGCATAATCGGCTCGAATAGTTTCAATATCATGGTAAGTCATTGGACCACCCCATTTTTCATCTCGATTAACATAGAAAGTTGGCTTATCACCCGTCACCGACGACACTGGCAAGAACACGTATTCAATCATGGCAATCAACCCATTGTTTTCATGTTCACCTTCCTTAGCATATGCCTTCTTGATCTTCTTCTTGACCACTTCTGGATCTTCCAACAAATCAATCTTGGAGTTTGGATCAGATGCCGACATTTTACCACCTTCACCAAGCCCTGGAACCATTGGGTTCATCAAATGACCTCGCTTCTTGTAACCTAGCGATGGCAAGTTTTCTTCAGCCAACACAAAAATCTTACGTTGATCCACACCACCAAACTGGGCATCAACACCGAGGTATTCTTCATCGAGGGCCTGCATCAATGGGTAAATCAACCCAGATAGTAGTGGGTTGTCGACTTGTTTGACAACGTCAGCACCGGCTCGCTTGGCGCCGTTAACAGATACAATGTTAGCAAGCTTGAAGATATCTAAGGTATAATCAGCAGATAGTTGGTATTCCTTGCCAATAACAAACTTGAGTCTATCAATAGGAGCACCCATCCCTTCCAGGAGCGCTTCCACCAACTTTTTGTAGTATTTCACTCGGTGACCAACAACTTCCAAGGGCGCCTTCATGTTATCCAAAAACGCATGCAAATCAGCCAACAAGATTGTAACTTCACACCCGGCTCGAAGGAAATGTGCAATCTTGACCATAGCTACAAAGTAACCGCAGTGTGGTCGCCCCGTTGGAGCAGTACCCCAGTAGATTTTAAGTGGACGGTTTTCGTTCTCAAGGACATTCATGATAATGTCCTTGTTAAGAACCTCCTGGAGGTTCTCTGAAATAAGATCGTATTTCTGCTGTGGAGTAAGGTCAGACATGGGTTTTTGGCGAAATCTACTTTAAAGATATGTGTGCGTGTCGAAGGAGTGAAAAAAAAAATTGTCGATGACTCAAAAAGGTCAGATTTTGTGGGCCATTTTGGGCAATCGGGTGTGCGGCGGCGGAGATCGGGGGGAAGCATATAAATTTCACTCACCGCTTTTGGGACTTTGGAACCATTAGACACCTCGAAACAGCGTCAGAAAAGATGTCGGCAAAAGAAAAGACGGAAGAGAAGCGCGAGTCGTCGGTGCAGGATGATACAGAAGTGGCGATGGAGATGGAAATTGATGATGAGACAGATGAACAGCTGAGTAGAAGCATGGCTCCGCCACAAAAACTAGAAACAGTAGAGGAGGAAGAAGAAGAAGACGAAATGGATATTCCAATTGATCTCGATGCTAATACAGACCCGTTTTATTTACGATATTATGCAGGACATCAAGGTAGATATGGACATGAGTTTTTGGAATTTGATGTGCGAGTACAAAACGACGGGACGTGTGCGGTGCTGCGGTACGCTAATAACTCGAACTACAGAAACGAAGCTCTAATTAAGAAACAAGTGTCGATAAGTCCCGCGGTGTTTAGGGAATTCAAGCGAATTGTTAATGATTGTGAGATTTTGAAAGAAGATGACTATAATTGGCCGGCAAAGAACCGAGATGGTAAGCAAGAACTGGAAGTGCGGCTAGGGAGGTTCCATATTTCGTTCGAGACGGCCAAGATTGGGTCCATGAATGATGTACAGAATAGTAAAGATCCAGAAGGGTTACGGGTGTTTTATTACTTGGTGCAGGATTTGAAGGCGTTGGTGTTTTCTCTAATTCAATGTCATTTCAAGATCAAGCCGTTTAATTAGACGAAACGAAGGGGGTGGCCAAAGCAAGAGAAAGAGATGTAATGATATGAGATGCATTGTTGTTTTTTTTAATTATTTATATTACGTTTTATGTAGTCAAGCGTTATTTATCTGTTGATTATGAACTGAAATTCCATGGACATGCTGCGATCATTTAGGGTAGTCAGCCTCAACTTTGACCCGACATCGGCCGCTATCTAGCTATTATATCCTCAAGGGTACTATTATTGGCGCTTCATGATCATGAATGTTGGCATTTTTGATATAATATTATACGGTTTAAATTAACGTTTGTCCTGACTCGGTGGCCCCAAACTTGGTAACTCAACATCATCTCACTTTGTAGCAGCCGCACACAAAAGTGCACTAGCGCGCCAAACAAGTATCCCGGTTATATTCGTTAATCTAAGCACAATTTTTGCCTGCCTACACTTTTAGAATGCTGTTTGATAGTTTTCATGTAGTAACGATTAAGAATGAATGCTGAAAGGAGAATTGAATTCATCGTTTTGCCAAGGAGAGTATGTTCAGAAGCTCTGTTGCTTGTGATGCTTGTGCTAACATTCAAAATATTCAGTCCCTAAAGACTATTAGACTCCATTGTCTCGAAGAATGCAAGCGGCTAGTCGAAAAAAGATGGTAAGTGTGGAAATCTAGTTATGAATTAAAAACAGTGTCGCTAACTTGCAATCTAGGGAAAATCAACAAGACATCGACCAACAATATCGCGACGATTTGTTCAAAAACTTCGCCGCTAAAATACGGTACTATAATTCACGACCTCACATTCCGTTTTTTGACCATTTTTTTGATGATTTGCATGCTAATCTCGATGCTAAAGGTAATAAAAACTGGGAAGAATGGGCAATGAATGTTGAGAGAGATGCGAAGGAGCTTCTAATCGATGTCGAGGAACGCCTGACAGAATATATTGCGAGAGAATTGCCGCCAAGCCACATTGCGCTCAAAACTGATAATAACACGGCAATTAAACCAGTGTTCGCTTTGTACTTCATATTTCGGCCTGGACCTAAGCAAATGCCAGGCCCTCCTTCGAAAGATATTAGCGCATGGACCCTGGTCTTGGCTGAAAACTTTGCGAGGTCCAAAGCTGGTGCAAGGGCCTTGAAACTACCGAATGCTCGGCTAAAATCGACTGGTGACGAGCAAGGAGAGTCTAGCAAGACCGATGTACAGCGATCTAAAGACGCGAGCAAAGGCAAAGCTAAAGTTACTGAACAACAAAGTAGCGGATCACACAGCAACAAACTTGTAGCGTCTACGAACACGTCAGATTGGAATATGAAGGCGACACCAGTGCATTTCAATTTCACTCCGAAAGGACAGGATGTGAATGTGTATCGTGCAGCTGATGCTATGCAGGATGCAACTGATGCTGAGCGGGGCGTTGTCATTGCTACTAAACGTGCTGCCTCTGCTACCGAACGCGCTGCTACTGCTACCAAGCGGGCAGCCGTTGCTGCTGAGCTGTCAGTTATTTCTGCTGGTGGTATCTTTCGCGAAATCGCAAAAGGCACTGTTGTTGAGGCTCAGAAAGCAGCAGCTAGTGCGCAGGAAGCCGCTGCTGTTGCTCAAGTCGCTGCGGCTGCCGCGCAAGATGCGGCTGTTGATGCCCAAGAGGCAGCTATTAGGGCCCAAGACGGGGCCAATCCTGTCGGAAGAGCTGATATTCTTACTGCGCAACGTTCCGCCGCCGCCGCTGCTCGTAGTGCTGTAGTATCGACGCAGAGCGCTGTTGGAAAAATGGATGATGCTGTTTCTATGTTCCAGACCGATATTTATTCCGACGAGTTTTCATATGCTCAGGAGATGCAGGAGGCTGTTGTTACGTCACAGACGGCTACTGCTGATGCGCAGGTAGCTGTTGATGATGCTCAAGCCGTTGTTTTTGAACAAATCAACAAAAATATAGGTGCAATACAGGATGATTCAGCTGGCGGCCAAGGCAAGATAAAGGCAATCCAAGACGCCGCCACTGTTGCACAACTCACAGCTGCCGCTGCCCAAATGGCGGCGAGTGCTTGCCAGAACATTGCTATTGCTTCCCTTGCTTTTGTTAGGGAGGATGGTGCTGAGTCTACTGGAGGCTCTTCTAAAGCTGCTGACAGCGCTCGCGAAAGTTATAGCTGTTCCATTAGGTTCGCCAGGGCCGCTGCTGATGCTGCTGCTGCGCTTGAGACTGCTGCTGGTCAAGGCACTACTCCTGTTCAAGAAATCGATCCTACGGTTTTGGATATGAATGCCTTTAAGATGGTCTGGAAGGCTATTAGGCATAATTTTGACGTTTCCTTTTCTGATCCTCCTGTTAAGGAAACCTATTTTGAGTTTTGCACGGTTGGAGCACCAAATGTGGTGCCACAAAGAAGCTATGATACTATGGCGACTGGCTCAAAACGTATGTGCCTTGTGGAGGGAATGAATGAGCTACTACAGCCCACTGATTGGAGGCTCCAGGTTCCAGATGATCAAACTTTGGAGCTTAACCCTGGTGTCAACCATGAGGCGTTCAATTTGAAACCGGATGGAAGGGTCTTGTTGGTAAAGGAAAACGAAAAAGGAGAAACCGAGCGTTATGCTCTTGTGACGACAGTTGAGGTCAAAAGATTCGGCGCTGGGACCACGGCTGGTGCTAAAAGTGCTCTTGGAGAACGTGCAGACGATGGTTATACTTGCAAATGGGGGAAGATAAAAGACAAGACGGCTCTGTATAATTTGAAAAGGGTTCTATCTGCAAATGTTGGCAACGCGTTCACCAAAGAACAGCTGGATAGCTATTTTGCAAAGGAAATCAAACAATTTGAAAGACCTTTTCGTGACGCGGCAGAACATGCGTTCAAGCATGCCCTAATGAATAATGCTCGATCTTTTCTGATCTTTGATGGGGCAGCGATGGTATTTTGCCAAGTGAATGGGGTTGAATTGCCGGGTCAAAGCGAACCCTTTCTATATAGACCAGAGACCGACTCCAAAGCTACTTCCGGTGATCATGTGCTTCACCCCGGAGAGTCAAAATCAGCATCTGACGATGGAAGCGTCTGCAAGAAAAGGAAAAGGGATGAGGAGGAGAGGGATAGCGACGATTGGCGTACAGCGAATACGCACTGTGATCAAGGGTCAGCCGTCAACCAGCCAGTACGCTGTCATGACGGATCAGCTAGCACACCACCTGGAGATATAAACGGTCGTTCGGTAGCTTTTCTAGACTCTGGAAACTGTATGAAGTGGACGGACCTTAACAAAGAAGGGCTTCCGCGTGTCGAGGTCAGCGCACAGACGGTAAATAGAGAAGACGGGGCGTTCCACTGGAAGTTTCACTGCTTCATCATTACTCAATTATTCAGATTGTTTCCGACTTTGAAGAAATTCTTCGAACTGAAGGCGGAAGGTGAAGAAATGGAGTCATCGGACTTTATTAATGGCATGCAGGTCGATTACGATAGACTGGGTGGCTATAACTCTGGTGTCAATAATGAGTATGATCACAGAAACGAATTAAACGAAGCGCGGAAGTTCCTTAATGAATCTGCTGAAGCATATAACCACTACAAAAACAAAGCTGCCACTCATGCAGTTGGTGGGGCGCGAGAGATGGATCTGTGCGGCTTCGAGATAGCAGATCGCGTGGTACGCGTTGAATACTACAACAGCTATGCTCTAATTTCCAGCAGTGAAATAATCCACAACACCGATGTCTACATTGGCCGTTTCAAGAATGGGCCACTGAAGGTTTTGAAACTGTTCCTTGAGGGGCAGTCCTACATCAACGAAGTGTTTAGCTACCGCCGACTGAAGCATTGCCTATCTGCCGATGATTATTGTGCACCCAAGCTATATTCACATGGGATTGTTACACTCTGGGATGGAACTAGCAAGCTGTATATCCTGTTGGAATATTTATGCCCGGACGAAGGTTATAATAGGAGCGAGATGCCATACGGCGTGGAGAAGCTCGATGAACTGCTGCAGCAGAGTTGCGGTATTATTCACAATGATTGGCATGCAGGCAATGTTATGCAAAGTGGTGGCAACCTCAAGATATTTGACTTTGAGCGGAGCATTGTTGAGCCATATTATTGCTTGTCCGAGGATCACTGCTGCCGTGGGCTCTAATTTTCTGCGATGGGGATGACGCTGCCAATGGAGATAAAGAGTAAAAGCCTGAACCATAACCCGTTCCCTGTAGATCGCAATTTTGGAATAAATAATGAGCTTACACATCTTTGTTAGTTTATATGGAGCTTTGAAATATAGGGCTTCAATCTATATAATTTCGCTGGGGCGCCGCACGAGCCGCATTTGGGGCGGGTCGGCCCCCTGAAACAGCGACCCCCGATGAGCTCCGGCTGTGGCTGAACAGAAGAGGAGTTGAATAGAGCAAAGGAGTCATAAGAAAAGTTGTAGAATAGTCCAAGACGAGGACGTTAAGCTTGTTCATTGAGGATATAAAATGTCATTTATAGGGTACTCCGTGCAGAAGATCGTCGAATGCATCTGCCGCGTTCGGTGTGTATGGTAACGTCATCGGCGGTATTTGCTTTCTTTAATAGAGCTGGTTTTCTCCCAAACTTTGAAACTTTAACAGCACGGGTTAGAATGGTTTGATTTACATTCATTCGTGATGAATGCCTAGATAAAACGAAAAAAAGAGGTGATTTTTGAACATCAGAGAATGAGCGCTGAGGAGAGAATCGAAGTTCTTGCTTTTCCTGGCAGGGTATGTATTAGTTATACAAAAGTTTCGTTACTTGGACTAACAATCAAAAAAATGTTGCAGGATATAAGGAACATAAGACTGGGTTGTCTAAAAGAATGCCACCGAATTGTTAAGGAAAAATGGTAAGTTTTCACTCTAATTGAAGTAATCCGAATAGCGAGCTAACGTGAAAATTCAGGGGAATGTCATCGGAGGTCAAAGAAAAATATCGGCGCCGTTTGTTCAAAGAGATGGCTTATATAACAAAAAAACATAGAACTAGACCTCCAGAATTCGACGAGGTTTTGGAGGAATTGCGTCGAATATTGGATGCTGGAAATACGAAGTATAAAGAATGGGTAAGCAATGTGGTGAATGAAGCAGAGAGACTCCTAGTCGATGCTGAGCTACGGCTTAATGAATATATGTTCAGAGAAACTCCACCCTCACACTTTGCGCTGGAGATTTCTAAACATACTGCCATTGGACAAGTGCTCTCTGAATACTTGAAAATTAGGCCGGACACCGAGAAAATGCCTGGACCTCCTTTGAAAAATATTAGCGCGTGGCCACTGACCGTGGCTGATAGGATCTTGACTGCTGATGGTGAAACGTCGAGCAGTGGGAGCAGCAGCAGCAGCAGCAGCAGCACAAGTGGAGCGCATAAAAGTATGCCAGATTGGTATTTGAGGGTGACACCTCTGTGGTTTGAATTTAACAGAGAAGGGCCAGATGTGAATGTTTATGACTCTGCTACTGCTTCGCGGGATGCTGCTGATGCGGCGCGGGACGCTGCTAATGCTACCAAGCGCGCTATTTCAGCTGTGCGGCGCGCTCTTGATACGTTCAACGAAGCTAGAACAACTGCCAAGAGTTTAGTTGAGGATGATAAAGCTTCCACTCAAGGTGTGGCATCTGATACTCACGGTGATGGTTCCTTTTCCACCAGGGCTACTAAAGAGGGCAATGCGACTGCTGCTGTCGATAGGGCCGTGTCTGATGACCAGAGCACTGCGGCACGACGCACTGCTGCTAATGTCCAGGACGCTGCATTTGCCATTCAGCGCTCAACTGCCGTTGCCAAGCCTCGAGTGCTGCTGCTCAAGAAGCGGCTGCTGCTGCCCTAGACGCAACGATTGTCGTTCACGATGGTGATTCAAATTAGAAACAGGATGCTGTGAAGGACGC
>JAKTQM010001166.1:18423-32205 GCA_030558825.1 Blastobotrys niveus
TGTCGTAAAACTTAGTTTAAAATAAAAGCCTCCGCTACCAATTGTCACAGATAATCCCTTATTTATAGGGGATTACTAGTGGGGACTGCTTTACAAGCACGAAGTGCGACGTAAAGAGTCAAAAGTGAATGTTATTCTTCTACCTAAGTCGTAGTACGTATAATAGTATATGTATATGTCGGCATGCTAGCAGGCGAGCCGCACGAGGCGAGCCGCACTAGCTGAGCCGCAGTTGTGCTAATCGGGTATATCGACCTCGATTTGTGACATCACCAGGAGCGGTTCGATGGTCTAGTTGGTCATGGCATCTGCTTAACACGCAGAACGTCCCCAGTTCGATCCTGGGTCGAATCAAACTGATGGTTAGAAGAGCTCAGTTCTTCTAACCATTCCTTTTTGCTTTTCGTTTATATGTATACGAAAGGCTTTCTTTTTGCCGTGGCTTGGTCTGTGCTGCATGATTTGACCTGCGGGTGAGAATTGCAGCCGTGAAGTGACATTATAACTGCCATGATGTGAACTCAAACATCCCTGTGGCCGGACCACCGGCAGGCGAGACTGGCACAAAGCATTCCCGGGTGTGAAAGGAACACTTGATGGCGGGTATTTCAGTCGGTTGCAGTACCAAGGTTGATAGGAGAGGATGAAAAGACACATGATTCGTACAGAGCGCTTGGTAGTCCTGGTTTGTGAACGTTAAATTGTCCTCAAAAAGAGAATGCTGCATTCTGTCATACTGTGGCAGAAAGGTCATGAATACAGCGCTTCTGCTCCTCTCCTCCTCGCCTGGACAAATATGCAGCTGCTTTCGAAGCAAACAATCTATCGAACCAAATTGTCATCTTGTTTGACCAAGTTAGCGTAACATCATTGCAAGTGATCAAGCTCTGCTGCCAATGCGAACATCAACTAGAGAGGGAGAATGGTGGCGTAGGCGTAAAGCTGGCACTAGAGACTAAGAAACATGGCAAGGTACTTCTAAAAAGATCAGAAACCTTTTATCTCTATCCATCTTTAGTGTCCATTTAGTGAGCGAATCCAACTCGAAAAATAAAAAGTCCAAATGTGTGAGTGTGTGTCGTGTCAAAATCAAATCCATGGGAAAGGGAAGAGGGGGAAGTTTATTTTGGTTCAAACCCAAAATTGGATCATCCGATTTAGAAATACAATAAACAAACATCTACCTTCCTTCTAAGGAACACACTTGTTTTGTCACAATAGTCGAATACACTCCCCCCGGAACCATTTCTTTACCACCATTCGAACAATCATTATCATGTAGACGCACATCCACCAGCTCATACGACCGCAACGACGGGCACGTCCCTTTTAAAGCCGCCACAAACGCCTCATCATTACCACACTCGCCACCATCGGAAACCACCAACAACTGCTCAACCAGTGGTAGTACATCCACTGCACAACACAACGCCATCATTTCCCTCATTGTAATTCCCTTCAAATACCTAAGCGACTGAAACGGTGACCCAACTCCACGAATCTCTACCTCTTCCAAACCATCATCACCATCACCAAATACCTCAAACTCCTGCTCATTCACCCGTGTTCCCCACCGCTTATTGTTGTTATCTTCATTTATTACCGTATACCTTTCATCATACAAATCCAAACTGCAAAGACACTTATGCCCAGCCGCAAGTACAATCAACATGCATTTCCCATCTAAAAACTGACCCCATCCACGCACCGCAAGATTCTCCAGCTGATGTAATGATACCAACAATTCATTCATCACTCGTGGGTCCACATACCGTCTCATTTTCAACGTCAACGATACCAAGTTTGGAAACTGACTAGGTAGAAGCTTGAGCGTTGTGGTATCACACATTGACCCCGATACTACCATCGTATTAAGGGACTCAAACTTGAGCCGGGCGATTTCTGGCTGGTTTAGCAACAAACTTAGAAAATTACGAGTACCATGTTGAAGATGGCTGGCGTAATACTGCTGTCTCTGCCTGCTTTGTACTGCTGCTAGTTTCTTGAAGTACCGGCCAGTCTTTTGTTCTGCCCAGATGATACGAGCCGCTTCCTTGAACCAGATGCGGTTGACGCATGCGCATCTGGCGAGGCAGGATACGTCTTCTGGCTTTTTAGAATCAAATTGTTGCAAGACTAACGCTACCACCTCGGGGATGTGTATAAATTCCGATGCAGTTGCCATTATGATGCGTAGATACTAGAAAAATCCCCCCGCATTGCATGCTTTATAGACTGTTGTGAAGAAGTTAAAGATGCACTCCCAACATTTGCTGTCGGGTGGTTAACAAGGACATAGACTATACAAACAGCCGTTACTACCACAATCGTTTTTTAATTATAAATTTCCGCATCAAACTCCGTGGATCTCGCAATGATAATTTATACAGCTCTGTCGTTGCCTGGCAACCTCACAAGTGCCTTTTTTTGTTCCCCTGCTGCGCTGCAGCAACCAGCTATTTTTAGTATAGCCCCAAACCCTTACATTTCCTGCCTGTCAACGGTTGAAAACTCCACGACCTCTGTCATGGACACACCATTCCTTCTCTCTCTTCCCTCTTATCCTATCGCTCCCTGCTACTGCGATGCGATGCTGCTGCTGCTGCTGTCTACACCACCTTCCTGCTGCATGTTTGTGACCTTTTATCGGTATCCCACCAAAACGCCGCACTGATTTCTGGGCAAACTCCACGAACGGGATAAGACATCGGACCATTACCATGGTTCACTTGGTCAAAACGGCCAGTTTTTTCAACAAATCATTGACTATAATTGTCAATTGACATTATGAAATACTAGTTTTAATGATTATACAACGAGAACCACTTCGTTGCATGGACTCGGAACATATTTCCTAATACGGATCACACTCCGAGAAAATCCTGGGCGTAAATCTGGGTCCACGTTCAGAACAGATGCTCCTAACAACCGCGTTTTCGCCTTTTTTCCCGTTTCCCCAGCCACGGGTTAATGCGGAAGGTAAAAAGATTGGACATGGATGCAACACATAACAACACAACATGTAACAATACGAAACAAATAATAATAATTAATATAATACTTTATAAATCTATTCACCTTTCCTTCAAGTTACGACGAACAGTATACTTAATATATATAATGTGTGTATTCACTTTTTTAATTGTAAAGATCATCGTCATCACCTTCATTGCCAAAGCTGGCCCCGCTTGGGTTATTACCACTAACATCATCACCAGCACCTGGGAATCGGAAGTTGGTGGTACCTCGAGAAGACTGCATCTGCTGAGCATATGCTTCATATCGTCGCAATTCAGCATCACTCACCGACCGTGTGGCAGTCTTCATGGCTTCTTCAAAGTGTTGTCGAGTAATATATGGTACTGGATCTTCCATCACCACATCTTCTTCACCAGACTCCTGGGCTTGCTTTTGTTGTGTAATGGTAGCTTCAATAGAATCCTTGATAGCAAACTTGGCAGCCCGCTGCACAATGTACGACAAATCGGCACCAGAGAATCCGGCAGTGATCTTGGCAATTTCTCGCAATTCCAACCCTGGTTCAACTGGAGTCTTTCGCAATTGCGCATTGAGAATAGACAATCGACCAGTTTCATCTGGCAATGGAACATAAATCAATTGATCCAATCGACCTGGTCGCAACAAGGCAGGATCAATTTGATCTGGTCGATTGGTGGCACCAATAACAAAGACATTCTTCTTGGCATTCATACCATCCATTTCAGTCAACAATTGGTTAACAACTCGATCAGATGCACCACCAGCGTCACCAGCACTAGCACCTCGAGATTTGGCAACAGAGTCCAATTCATCCAAAAACACTACACATGGAGCAGCTGCTCGTGCCTTGTCAAAGATATCTCGAATATTGGATTCGGATTCACCAAACCACATGCTCAACAATTCTGGACCTTTGATGGAAATGAAATTGGCAGAAACTTCGGTAGCCACCGCCTTGGCAAGCAAAGTCTTACCAGTACCTGGTGGACCATAAAACAAAACACCCTTGGATGGTGATAAACCAAACTTGGAGTACATTTCTGGATGCAACACTGGGTATTCGACAGTTTCCTTCAATTCTTGCTTGATATTGTCCAAACCACCAATATCGTCCCAAGTGACATTGACAGATTGAACCGCCGTTTCTCGCAATGCAGATGGGTTGGATGTACCAAGAGCAAATCGGAAATTGTCCATAGTAACACCCAAAGAATCCAAAACTTCAGCATCCACAGTTTCTTCTTCCAAATCAATCAAATCCATCTTTTCTCGAATTTGTTGCATGGCAGCTTCCGAACATAGAGACGCCAAATCGGCACCAACAAACCCGTGTGTTTCTGCAGCAAGAGCTTCCAAATCAACATCTTCAGCAAGCTTCATATTCTTGGTTTGAATTTGCAAGATTTCCAATCGACCCAATACATCTGGAACACCAATATCCAATTCCTTATCGAATCGACCAAATCGTCGCAAAGACGAATCAATAGAATTTGGTCGGTTGGTAGCAGCAATAACCACCACATTAGATCGTGCCTTCATACCATCCATCAAGGTCAACAATTGAGACACCACTCGTCGTTCAACTTCACCACTAGACTTATCTCGCTTACCAGCAATACTATCAATTTCATCAATAAAAATAATAGATGGAGCATTCTTTTCTGCTTCTTCAAATGCCTTTCGCAAATTCGATTCGGATTCACCAGCCATCTTGGACATGATTTCTGGACCATTGATCAAAAAGAAAAATGCCCCCGTTTCATTTGCCACTGCTCGAGCAATCAACGTCTTACCAGTACCTGGTGGACCATACATCAAAATACCTCGTGGTGGCTTGATACCAATACTCTTGAATAATTGTGGATGTCGCAACGGCAATTCAACCATTTCTCGAATCTGAGCCATTTGCTTTCGGCAACCCCCGATATCATCATAGCCAACTTCATTAATATTGTTTTCTTCATCTTCTCGATCAATTGGATCACCATCACAATGAATAACGGTATCTTGAGCAACAATAGCATATTCAGCTGGATCGACTTCAACAACCTTGAATTCAACTTGTCGCATACCACCTCGAACTGTAAATGTATCACCCTTTCGTACTGGTCGGTATGCTTCCACAAAGTATGGTTTCAAAAACACGTCAAACAATGACCCCGTGATACCCTCCACAGTATCAGCAATCGGCAGACACGAGATTCGCTTAGCGTATTTGATATCTGGACATGGATGAACAGTAACGATATCACCCAATCGAACCTTCAAGTTGTTTCGTACCACTCGATTGATTCGAACCATACCATCTTCCAATTCATCATCAGCAAGTACAATCAGCACAGTGTCCTTTCGCATCTTGCCCTTTACCAAAACCGTATCACCTCGGAAAAGCTGCAGCAGATCCATTGTGTTTGATGACATTGAAATGACAGAATTGTCGTCATTGACTGCATCGTCAACAATCAACGAGTTGTCCTTCTTTTTTCGCCGCAAAATGGCGGTTGCGGTGGCGTCTTCTGGAGCATCTTCCTTACCCGATGGGTCGACAATAGGCTTCTTCTTATCTTCTTCTGGTTTAGACATTGTTTAAATATATATATAAAATGTTTTTTTGTAGTTTTTGATTTATAATAAAAAAAGAGAGAGATTGTAATATAAGAATAAGAAAAAAAAAAGAGAGTGAGTGAAAGTGAGAAAACCAAGTAAAAAAGACAAGTCAAAAAGATTATGAGGCAAAAGTTGGTTGGGTGGCGAGAGAGAGGAGGTTGTAGCGTCAACGTCAGCGTTTAAGCTTCGATGTGCTTCTTCTTTCTCGTTTAAGTCCCAATTCGCCGCCGCTTGAAAAGCAACAACCTTTCCCCCCGCGCGCCACACTCACACACATAAACATGCAACCAGTTGCAGGTGTGTGTTGTGTGTCAGATCATGGTGGTTAAATGAGTGATTTTGGGGAAGGGTGTAGGTAAAAGGTTGTTAGATATTAAAATTCATATGTCAATTAGTAAATAAATAGGTTATGGTCGCTATTTTGGTGCAATTGTGGCAACTGAAAATATTTCAAGTATACTCCGTAATTGTGGCGTTGGCGGTCTCGAAGATGCTTACTAATGGGAATAAAATCAGGAAGCAGAATTGCATCCAGATTAATCTTCAGATAGTAAGCCAGAGGAGCGTCAACCTAGCTGAGTGAGAGGTTAAAGAGCTCTGAAGATTACAAGCGGTGGACTTTCATGTTTACCACGCAATTGATTGGACTATAATTTTGAGTAGCCCGGAGCGTATAGAATAGCCTAATGCGGCGATTGGTGCGGCTCAATCGAGACCCACAAAAGATGGTGATAAACTGGATAGAATAGCGTCTTGATTCCCGGAGTTGCGAAATGGAATCATTTGATATTCGTAACTATAATGTTGCTCCAAGATATTTTGCGAGATAACATCTTTTCGTGTCAGGGGGTAGGGTAGTGAATAGCGTGGCTATTTATACAACTAGGTTACCAATAGATTGAAAATAAACTATCTCACTACTAAAGAATGCCGATCGATTAAGAGGTGTGAAGTGAAGAAGAAAACTCACATTAGTATAGACGCAGTTGGATCTCCTTGCACATGAGACGCTACCCGCTGCAATTCAGACGGTTGACCACTACAAATTCAACTACAATGGGCACATTTTTAAGCTGATGTAGCATCTACATCGCTAGAAAATAGAACCTGAGTGACGATTAAAAGTAACTGGATCAGGATGACGTCTGTGCGGCTGCTAACGATGACCATGTTTCAAATCTCAATAGCCGAGCCTAAGCTTTAAACCTCGTATTTTCATACTATCGCAAAATGTCAAATATTTAATTACAACATAAACACTCGCAACTACACTAAACATACCAACTCCTAGCGTGTTAAATCTCGTCATCGGCTGGCTTGCGGCTCTGCACTAGTCCACGATAACGCCGCCACCCGCCCCACTTTATTTTTGGGAGCAACAATAAAAACAATAAACACCACTACCTACAAGACGACTACCACTACTAATAGATTACAAACATATATACACAATGACAGACTTGTTTTTGTGGACGTTCAACTGTGGCAAAAACTTGGTGAAGGAAAATGAACTCACCAGCCTAATCCTATCATCATTCAATAACCAAACCATCGCTGCCTTTGCGTTCCAAGAAATATGCCCCATCATGGAAGCATGCCTTTCCTCACAAGCTCAACATATCAACTTGATTCAAAAATCCATCGAACAAGCAATTGGACCACAGTACACACGCATTGACACGGTAGTTTCCGGTGCCGTATTGCTGGTAGTTTACACTTCCGCAACGTCAGCAACACATACCAATGCTACCGTCAAGAACGGGATACTCTATTCTAGTCTTAAAGGTGGCGCTGGAATGCGAATAAAATTGCATGATCAAGAAGAGGAATTTACATTTGTAGCTGCTCATTTCACTGCTGGTGAAGGTAAAGTTCTTCAACGGAATCAAGATTACTTTGATTTGGTGACTAGACTCGACTTTCTCGACGGATACGGCGCATACAAACCAGGGTCGCATCTGTTCCTGATGGGTGATTTCAATTACCGTGCTGTGTCCAACCCGTTTGCACATGATAGTAGCAACCGACATGAAACTTCTGACGCCTCTTCGCAAACCGAGGGTTTATTGACAACATTTGACGGTACCCAAACCCTCGACGAGCTAACGCTGCAAAGACAACGGGATAGCTGTTTCCTGGGATTGACTGAACCAGCAGTAGAATTTAAACCAACTTACAAGTTCGTACCTGGGTCCTCTGATATTTATTCGCAGAACCGTATCCCGTCGTGGTGTGATCGAGTGCTTTATAAAGCATACGAAAGCGGCGCTGCCCAGGTCAAGGCTTACAAGAGCTTGCCATCGACGACATCCGATCACAAGCCGGTTTACCTCGCTATTACTGTGTCTGATAAACCAATCGAGTGCGTGGATTATGATGGATATTTATTAAACAGCCCTCGACGTATCAATCTGGGGCTTAACTCCAAACGAGGCGTTTATGCCATCTACGGGGATATATCTGATGGTGTTATCGGATCAGCAATTTACCTCGCCCTGACAACACCTGGTAATATGATCTTGCTTGCCGGTGCTCTTACACTATGCGCCGTTTACTATTTATTCTAGCCTTATTCTTTTATTTATAATGAAGAAAATAATAAACATTCTTATGTTGTTTCAGATAACATTGTCCATGTATGCGTTAGTCGATAATCATTTACTGCCCAAACTACCGGGCGACGCATTTTTTTTTTCACTTCAAAGACTCGAAACCTAAGTATAAATTCTTCTTTTATGCGTCGACGGTTCACAACACTAGCATTTAGAATGGCACGAAAACGAGAAAACGCACAGAGAGACGAAGCAGGGTTCCGAGTCAAACGTCAACAAATCGACTCGGCGACACAAATCGCTAGCACTAGCGACAATGGCGAATTGACCATCCAAGATGAAATGTCGCAGGGAGCAAAATATGTTATCGACGGTAACCTGCGGCGAGTCCCGCCATACTACTTCACATACCTGACATTCTGCAAAGAACGATGGCGAGATCGCAAGCTATTGGATATCTTCACATCTGAATTCCGGGACAAGAACGAAGCATATTACCGCAAGGCGATTCAAGAAGGTCAAGTATACTTGAACAAACAACAAGCAAACCTCGACTCGGTGGTACGCAATGGTGACTTGATTTCACATCGTACGCATAAACATGAGACGGCCGTGACGTCTCGTAAAATCGGCATTGTATACGAAGATGACGAACTAGTAGTTGTCGACAAACCATCCGGCATTCCTGTACGCTTTTTGATCCCTCCTCCACTTTCTATAACTAGACGGCCATGCTAACTTTTTTATCTTATTAGGTCCACCCTACTGGTCGATACCGCTTCAACACGGTAGTTAAAGTTTTGGAGCATGAACAAGGCAAAAAAGTCCACCCTTGTAACCGGTTAGACCGCTTAACTTCCGGATTGATGTTTCTAGCAAAAAATTCCAAGGGCGCAGATACCATGAGCAAACAACTACGAGGCCGAGAAGTGCGCAAAGAGTACTTGGCAAGAGTCGTGGGTGAATTCCCACTCGGTGAGGTGGTTTGTGACCAGCCATTATCTACTTTTGATCCTCGAGTATCATTAAATGTGGTTGATCCTAACGGTAAAGAAGCAAAGACAGTATTCAATCGAATTAGTTATGACGGTGAAACAAGTATCGTCAGATGCAAGCCGTTCACTGGCAGAACTCATCAGATCCGTGTTCATCTTCAATACCTTGGTCATCCAATCGCCAATGATCCGGTGTATTCTCGTCCAGATGTTTGGGGACCAAATCTAGGCAAAGAAGGACAAGGTGATTACAAAAAGATCGCTGCAGAACTCGACAGAGTAGGCAAGGATGTCAATGCAGAAAGCTGGTACCATCCGGATAATGACGGTGAACATTTGACTGGCGAGCATTGCGATGTTTGTCAAACGCCACTGTACACCGATCCGGGGCCCAACGACCTGGATCTGTGGCTACATGCATTGAAATACTACGCAGAAGATGGGTCCTGGGGATACTCCACACCTATCCCCGACTGGGCATTGGAATCGCACCTACCAATGATGCAAGCAGCATTGGTAGAGGCCAAGAAATGTGGGCCGACCTCGACTGCATTCTGTGTTGGCGCAGTGTTGGTAAAGGATGGTCAAATTCTAGAAACGGGGTATTCTCGTGAGTTGCCAGGAAATACCCATGCTGAGCAGTGTGCATTGGAAAAGTACCGACAACGAACAGGTGAACAAGATGTTCCACCGGGTACTGTCATTTATACTACCATGGAGCCGTGCTCCGAGCGGCTGAGCGGGAACTTGCCATGTGTCGACCGGATCCTCGGTACCAATATCAAGACAGTTTTTGTGGGTGTTTTGGAACCTGATACGTTTGTGTCCAAGAATACAAGCAGGGCCAAGCTTGCCGAGGCTGGTGTGGAGTACATTCATATCCCGGGTATAGAGGAAGAATGTCTGGCAGCCGCCAAGTATGGTCACGAAGGAGAAGAAGGGCAACAGAAGTAGATAGCAGATAGTACCGAACAATACATGAACTAAACCCGATAAATTAAAAAACAAACTAAACCCAATATATATAAAAAATTATCTATGCAGAGCCAATGTGTCGAGACTTGGTAGTCACGCTTCTCAACACTTGGCCATTCTTGCCCAACACATCTAGTCGAACATATGGATACACACCTCGAGCAGTAAACTTGTCTTCAAACCCAGATCTTTCCACCACCTTGAGATGATGCAACATGGTAGAAGTGGAGTTACCGCCAGACAACCGATAGGCAGAATGCTCAGTAGCGCCGTTCCATGAAAAAGACATTTCGGTGTTATGGCCCTTGACTGTTGCTACGATAGATGGATCCTGCACTGGGGACAGAGAAGCCCATGGTCCCTTAAACGCTCGATACAATTGCCATCGCTTATCATCGATATCAGCTTCAAACAACCGCGTACCATTGAGGGAATGTTCCGTCAAATGCGCATTAGACCCCCATCCAATAAACACATTGCCATTGTCTAGTACTTGTACAGACCCCTGGGTCATGGTAATTGGCTGGCTCTTATCAGCAAGGTATTCATGCAACAAGCTCACCTGACCAATCTTGCCCTGTGCTTTGCCAGTGAAAGTGGCATTTCGGTCCAATGAAAGCTTAATGATAATCCCCCGGGAATGATCTCGGAACCCCTTAGGTGTCCCACCATTGCTTTCATTGTCAAAGATGGAAATGTACCGCTCATTCTTGTTAGCTCGTGCGCCAATAAGTTCTGGATCCACAAATCGTGCGTGGTGTTGGTGTGCGAACGTGGCATTGTCAGCGACCTTCCAGTTACTGGCGGCCTTGCCGTTACTAATAGTCCATAAGATATCACCCGTCTTGCCGTCGATATAGTACAATGCCCACATATGTCGTGCAGACACCAAATAGTTACCATGATCGTCCTTGTCGATCGAGTTAATATGCAGGTAATCAAACGCATTGTTGCTAGCGTTGCCCTTCCCGCCAATATCGTCGAGATACATGCTATCCTTCACTGGTACATGTTCACTGGCTCGCCATTGGAACTTTGTTTCGTCTGTTTCGGTATCAATCTCGACAAACATTGGGTCCCATACCCCTCCATTCTTCATAGTTTCGTTCCAATTGGAGAGATCATATGGAATCTTTTGGTACGCACTGTGGATAGCCGACCGTTCGTCTTTACTCAAAAGTCGGAACTCGTGGAAATCACCCATCATTGGCGCTTTAACCCCGAGTTCAGTTGTGGAATAAGTATTATCCATGAAATGGTAGGTACCAAAGCCAATACCTTCGGCATCGACAGCGCCACGCCAGTACACGGCCTTACCCTCTTCAGTTGGCTGAAAATTGTTGACGGCATTTGCATGCGGGCCATAGCCAGTCCAGACGAGGGTCCCGTCAGGATTATAAATATGAGCTCCGAGCCCCGGAGAGACGCCTGGGATATCAAAGATTGATGTCCATGGAGCAATGAAGATTTGTGAATCGTGTAGACCGCCTTCGTTCTTGGTGATGTTGAGTTGTGCAGGGATGAGGTCCGGCCTCGAGTTGAACACGACTTGGTTCTGTGATGCAGCAGATACTGCACATGCAAGGTATGCCAAAACAGGAATTGAGAGTTTCATAATTGGATAATGGTGATTATGAAGATGAAGATGAGGATGATTGTTTTGTAAAGATCCAAGAAACGTCGGAATTCATGGGTCCTTAAATAATGCATTCTGCTGTATAAAAAAGAGGGGTGGCGTTGCTGATTTCTTCAGGGCTAATTTCGCATATAATGCAGCTTGGCCTCGAAACGAAAACGATTGCATCTGTCGAATGCAATTCACTCACATTGCCTGATGCAATAAAGAGGGGACTAGCCATGTTGTCTCAATTTTCTGACCCCCCCGTCAAAAAGCTTAGCATTACCCCATTTGGACTGTGAAAAAAGAGGCTGGCTTGTCGCACTAGTTGTACATTTTTTTTTGTATTACCTCTCTCTAACTCTCGTTTCTTCATGCACAAGAGCATTATCGTTTATCGTTAGACTTGCAGTTTATTGTGGGTAGTTTTATTTTATGCTTAAATATCGCCGTTCCTGCTTAGTGCAGATCTCGTCGCGAGCATCCCCCGCCGGGGGGCGACAGAATAGCCGAGATCCGTCATCTCGGTGGACCGACAAGTGTTTGGATCGGCAAAGATTAGCGGGGCGCCTCAGTCAACATAAGGCAGTGAATTAACATGCATTTTCCATATAAGTTCTTTTGTTAATTGATTTTGTCGAGTGGATTGGTTTTTTTGTGTCGACGCCACGCCCAGGTGTCAAGTTGTGACGGAAGGAAGCGAATGAGACACTGGCACGATGAAGAAGTGCGTTAACGACCACACCACGCTTATTAGTGAGACATTTTAGGTCTTGGGTTGGCATCCAAATTTGTGCCCTGACAGAGACAGGCGATGATGAATTCAAATGGCTAGCTGTTGTTCAATTGTTACGAGGGTTAGTAAAAGAGATGGCAAAGGCGTAGAGATTGTAAACGGAAGAAACGTGTGCGGTTGGCCGCTGGTGGCGCAAGAATCGTAGCAAGTTTATACGAACAATTGAAAAAAAGCAGGTAGTTCTATACGTACCTATACGGGCCTTTTGTGTTAAGTACGCCGGCCCATGTCATTTACTTTGCTGGATAATTCCATGTTCAACCAAACTGCGCCCGTTGGCTTTGCCTCTTTATAATCCAGTCATCTCTGCACCCAGCAGAACTAGTTTGTGAGCCGTGTATCGGAGATCTGCAAGATCATTCTGCTGACAGAAAAGCATAAGCCATATGAATCGAGTCAATTATCAACGGGGTTTTAAATGAATCGTCCTTGAAGCAAAATGGGCGTCAGTGTCCCGGTGGATATTCGTTTACAACATTATCAGATCACAAAAGAACATTTCAATGGAATATTGAAGCGTTTAACTACTCGGGTTCGCTGGATAAGACTCCCAAACTAGCACACCGTCGCTGTAACGTTATTCCGTCTGTGCCTGCCCCCCAAATACCACGAACTTCCAACTCCGGGCCGCCTACTCTCATCACTGCGTGTCTAATGTATACTCTGTCGCCCTGATTATCTTCATATTCTATTTATCTTATCCTGATATCTATAAGTATATAATATTTTCCATATTGTAGATATAAATCAATTTTTATTTGTTATAACTTACGTTACTAGCCAAATATATTCGGAACTCCGGCCAGCGCGCTAAATCCTCTCGCTACACTTCATGTCTACAACTCCTGCCATCACGGCCAGAAAAATTGTGGATTATTGCACAGCTTTTCCGCCAGACCAAGTCTCCCTCTTTTACGAAATACTTTGGACATAATCACAGTTCGCCCGCATCAGTGCAATTCCGTCCAATTATACGTAGCGCTGAAAAGAATACCGTCGTAATAAAGTATTACCGCCTGATACGCTGGGTAGACAGTCTCTGGAAAAACGCTATAAACTGCACGATAGAGACTGTATGTCTCGCTCATCTTTTTTCCGTGAGTTTTCCTCATTTGCAGGGAGCGTGTGGAGGCAAGACTGATGGAGGTGTGGACTATAACGGCGACCCTTGATCGCTTCAGTCCAACCTGGACGATAAAAACCGCAATAAATGAACATTTCGCCGCCAAAAGGATAGAG
>JAKTQM010001167.1:0-30226 GCA_030558825.1 Blastobotrys niveus
TGATAAAAGCGAGATTCTCAGCGGGTTCTTTTTACCACACAAGGACTTGTTTGAATCCACTGGACTGTATCTTTCATGCGGTATCTTGGGGGCTACTGTAATGCCGCATTCTCTATACCTTGGATCAGGCCTGGTACAACCTCGACTGCGAGAATATGACACTCAACATGGATACTATGAAGCCGATGCAGATGGGGATGTGATGAAATACCGACCAACCATTCATGCTATCAAGTACGCCATGTCTTATTCTGTCGCTGAGCTGGTCATTTCACTTTTCACAGTTGCCATTTTTGTCAACGCGGCCATTCTTATCGTTGCTGGTGCAACATTGTCCAATTCTCCGGACGATGCATACGACGCAGACTTGTTTAGTATCTATGAGATGCTAAAGAAATTCCTTGGTCCTGCCGCAGGTACTGTGTTTGCGCTAGCTCTGCTCTTTTCTGGTCAATCTGCCGGTATCGTATGTACTCTATCTGGCCAAATGGTTTCTGAAGGTTTCTTGCATTGGTCCTTTCAACCATGGATTAGACGACTCATCACTCGAGCGCTTGCTATTGCACCTTGCTTTGTCGTTTCAATCTTTGTTGGTCGACGGGGTCTTGCCGATGTTCTCAATGCCAGTCAAGTCGTGCTAAGTTTGATGCTTCCGTTTGTATCTGCACCATTACTCTATTTCACCGCTAACAAGCAAATCATGCGAGTACCGAACATTACACAGCAAGTTCGTCAGCCACTCAACACGGATGAAAATGTTGACGACGGGTTTGACATTAACGATGGTGATGACGACGACGATACGATCTTGAACAGCGGGTCTGAAGATGATGCATCGGCGGTAGGCAATTATGCTTCCGAGTCGTACACGCAACTCCATCATGGACGAGACAGCATTGATGAATCTATCATGGTACCAGAATATACTGATATGAGTAATAGTACTCTTACCAACGTTGTCGCGGTGGGTATCTTTGTCCTTGTATCTGCACTGAATTTGTTCCTGATTATTTCACTAGCAATGGGCAAGGATGTGCCATTGTAGGTGATAACAGAACACTTCACACATAAAAAGCATTGCATTTTAAACTATAATGTTTATATATTATTATCGTTGATTATTATGAATACTCTTTTTTTTTATTATTTTATAAATTCATTATTCTTTTTTTAAATTATATAAGGACCCGCTGGAGTAGGACTACTGAGCGTACTTTCGTTTATATCGCGGCGTTTGCTTCATACCCTGAGCTCGAGCTAATGCTGGCGGCATTTTAACCTCTGGCGCAGGTAATGACCCATTGTATACAGACTGCAATACTGGGATATTCGGCGATACCTTCAAGTCCAACTTGGACAATGACGAGTTATCGACTATACGTGTTAATATCCGTTCCACCTTTTTGGCCAACTCGCGTTCTTCCACAGGTACAGTGAATGCATCGTCTTTGCTGCTGGCGAGCCGCACCCGCTGCATCTGCTGCAGCCGCAGCAGTAGGCGCGTCGCCAGCTCTTGTTCTGTATCATTAGCAGCCGCTGCTAGCTCGTCATCGTCTATTACATTACCTGGGCGCCATGTGAGAATATTTGTGATATCAAATTCCGAAAGGTCGTCTGTATCTTTGTTTTCACCATTTGTATCATTGCCATTACCATTGCTGCTGCCATTGTTGTTGATGCTGTTATCGGCTTTATTCGTAATTTCGTTGTTTGTAGTGGGGTTTTCTTTATTAGTATTTGTCGTAGACTCTGATATCGACTCGCTCTTGACGCCATTACCATTCGCCAGTGTTTTATTATCCGTGCTCAATCCATTTGTCGTACTACCCAGCGGTTGTTCATCTACCGGCCTGTCGACATCCATCTTGTTACTCTCACCGCCGCCTAGTTGCTCCTCCAGTTCCCTAATTCGATCCAATGCTGCATTCTTAACATCTTCTTCTGTTGTCAAGTTATTTCTACCGAGTCGCTCAAACCATACCGCACACGCCTCCGAGTCATCCACCACCCCTCCAGCATTATCCTTGGCAGGAGCATACGATGCATACCCACCAAACTTCAACCATTTCGCAGATGGAACTGCAGCATTTACTGGATGTACAAACCCCTTCATCATCTCTGTTGGTGCAACCGCTGGGTGTGGCACATTATTGATCTTTTGCGATACTGCTCCCAGATTATATGTCTGCTCGCGTTCTTTGGTCTGTATCAGTTCTGTTGTATGAAACGACCCATGTACCTCGGTATCACGCGGATCAAACGGAGCCTTGGCGTTTACAGACGAAAACATTGGCCCATTGGCACCAATGATGAAATACGCCTCACCATTCCATTGATTATAGTCGACACATATCTGATGCAAATCATGTAGCACTTCCTCTTCAAACTTGGGTTCAATCGGCGCTGCTACTCTATTATCTTCCTCATCTTCACCGTTTTCGTCGTCGGTATTATTATTAACTTTAAACAGTTGACATTCTCGAACAAGTAAATCAACAGAAAACTTGAAAAAATCGCTGATTCGTTTATATGCGTCGCTACCCATCGGCTGCTGCACTAGCCTCGTTATCGATGCAATCTTCAAATCTTCATATAAGGTCGATACACGCGTGTATTGATGCTGGGACCGTTTTGATTCGATTGATACTTTGTCCATGCCGTTTTCTATGAAATCCAGGTAATCATCTGTACTCGTACCGGCTTTCGGCACGCTTTCACTTTGAAGTATATCTTTCCCATCTTGATGTCTAAAAAAGAAGCGAGATCGGTTAGCACACAAAAAAAATTGAAGAACGCGGAATATCATTAAACATCAACATACCCCGACAACACGTCCAAGAACTCATCACTCAGCTTTTGAATAGGATTAGATTCTGTAAATATCATAGTTAGCAAAACATGCACTTATAAATAATGGTTTTTATAAATTCATACCCGTCATTATCGCTGATCCCTCTTTTTTTTTAATCTTTAGCCTGGCGTCTTTCTTTTTTATTTACTTCTCCTTATTCGCATGAAGATATTTCCTCTTTCAAAAAAACCGAGTATTCTCTAATAAATAATGCCAATCCTGCAAAAAAACAACCTCAAGAATATCTCTATCCGAATGCTTTTCCAACGCAAGTTTGATGGTTTTTTTGAAATTTTATTTTTTTTTTGTTTTTCTCGTGTTCGTGAAAGTGTGAACAAAATTGTGGCTCAAATTGGGAGAAACACACATTTTTTATAAGCGCTGCGGCGTGCTGCTCCGGCCCGGTGGGCAACATGAGGGTAAGTTATCAAGCGGAAAAAATATCTAAACGACACACCAAAATCGACAGACATCCACGATTTAGATATAGACGGGCGTGTTAGGGAGAACATGGATGATTCAGATTCGGATTACATAGATTCCGATGGGGATACCCGGATGGACGAGGGCATGGCCCAAAGAACCAGAAACAAAGGGACAAGAAAAGGAAGCAGTCGCAAAGCCAACAACAATAAAGAGCTTAAAGGTGCCGGTGGTGGGTATGCATGGGAAGACGAATATCATCGTAGCTGGGATGTCGTTCAAGAAGATGCCGGTGGCAGTTTAGCAGGCGTCGTAGCTGGTATTGTTGAAGAATCGAAAAAGAAACGAGTAACAAAGGATACCAAGCCAGTACAACGAGGCATTATCCGGCATTTGGTGTTGATTCTAGATTTGAGCTCGGCCATGTTGGAGAAGGATTTACGACCGAATCGGTACCAACTGGCGTTGAATTATGCTATAGAGTTTGTGACACTATTCTTTGACGAGAATCCAATTTCACAGATGGGGATTATTGGCATGCGCGATGGGTTAGCTATACCAATTTCCGAAGTAGACGGCAACCCCAACGAACATATCAGTGCGCTGCAGTCGCTACGCAATCAAGAACCTAAAGGTGATCCGTCGTTACAAAACGCATTAGAACTAGCACGGGGGATGCTGACTCATGTGCCCTCGCATTGCACTAAAGAAGCATTGATCCTATTTGGAGCATTATTATCATCCGACCCTGGCGATATTCACGCTACGATTCGTTCACTGGTACAAGACAAGGTGCGCGCCTCGGTTATTGGTCTATCTGCTCAAGTCGCTGTATGCAAGGAACTCACTAAACAGACAAACTTTGGCGATGAGACACATTACGGTGTGGCGCTTAACGACGCGCATTTCCGGGACTTGCTAATGGCTTCAGCGACTCCAATTGCCGTCACAAAAGTCGTGGCTAGTAAGTCCAGTACCGTTATGGAAATGGGGTTCCCATCGCGAATCTCGGAAATTGAACCATCCATGTGTGCATGTCATTCTAAACTTACGCAGGGCGAGTACCTATGTCCACGCTGCAAATCCAAAGTATGCTCGCTGCCCATGAAATGTCCATGTTGCAACTTGATGCTGGTATTATCAACACATTTAGCTCGGTCATACCATCACTTGTTCCCGCTCAAATCATTCAAAAAGGCGACTGATTCCGAAGCGGCTCTATCAACCCATTGTTTTGGGTGCCAGGAAGAATTCCCCAAGCATGACTCGAGTCTCGATCACAGTTCAAAGTACGTTTGTCAGAACTGTTACAACCATTTTTGCATTGACTGTGATGTGTATTGTCATGAAACTCTGCATAATTGTCCTGGGTGCGAATCTCGCGCGTTCCGCAAAAAACCCGCCAAGGTCAAATTGACACACAAGCCGCAGCAGCAGCCTATCGATGGTCCAACAGCTTCATAGCCGTATTTTTTGCTAGGCGGTTCTCTTATTTAACTTATTCTAATTATTTGATGTGTTTGATACCTGTTAATGATGTATACTATCCCTAGAAAGGGGGCTTAGACATAGCTGTTAGTGATAGTATGGAATTCATTTCAAAGTCAAATCTATATATACAATACAATACATTACACATCACATTACTGCACCACCCAGCTAGCACCTTGCTTAACCTGCACAACCTTCACCACCGGCAAATCCCATCCAACACCACCAGTACCAATCGCAGCACCCATTCTTGGCACAACCCAACACTCCCGTTTATTCACACTCAACTGCTTTGGCCCATACGGTGGACCCAAAGGTTTAGAATACGTAATCAAAGCCGACCCCTTGGCGACATTTGCCAATTGGGCACCAGTAACATCACACAATGGTCGAATTCTAATCTTCTTACCTTCATCACTCTTTTTCATTGCACTGAACACCACATAATCCGGCGGCTTCTCACCACTACTTGCCAAAACAGAATTCGGATGGATATACACATACGGATCACCATCATTATCCAACGCGCTTGTAGTACTAGGGAATAACGAAGCATAAGGATAATTAATCGCTCGATTTGCCTTTTCAACCTCCGCAATCAATTCAGCTCGGATTGCCACTTGATCAATATAACCCGCTGTCACCATTTGTTTCAGCGCCTTGATTTGGATCTTACTTGGCGGTGATAACTTTGCTTGAAGCTTTTGCGTCGTTTTCTCAATCGCATTTTCCCGCGTATTTGCCGCTACAATGTATGCAATCTGCTTACGCAGTTTATGAATTTCTTCCATCGTCTTGAACCGCAAAAAGTTATCCTTTGCAAACGTTTCTGTTGGATCATATTCATAAGCACACACCGCACATAGTAGTTTCAACACATCACTACAGTCGTCCAACGCTGCAAAGTTACTTTGCGCTCGGAAATACCGTCCTCGTAACTTCCGCTTGAACTCCTTAGTTTCAACGGACTCTTCTTCTTCATCGTCATCTTCTTTCTTTTCCTTCTTGTCAATTCCAAGCTCATGTTGGCCAATGAAAGGATCACCCACGGTCAAACCAGCCACAATGGCCACCACGAACGGAAGACACTCTACCTGGTTCCCAAGCAACAACATCTTGGCAAACCGCGGACTCAATGGGAACAAACTCATGTTCTTGCCCAACTCTGTAATCGCATCGTTACTATCCAATGCACCAAGATACTTCAGCAAGTTCAACCCCTTGGTCAGAGCCGCCTGCGGCGGAGGCGATGGGAACGGGAAGTTTATGATATTATGGATCCCCATATACTTCATTTGCAACACAACACCTTCAATCGGCATTCGTTCAATTTCCGGTCGAGTAAATTGATTGAAATCGTTCTCGTAAACGGCAGACGAATAGATTCGGTAACAATGCCCCGGCCCTGTTCGACCAGCTCGCCCAGCTCGTTGGTCTGCACTAGCTTTACTCGTCCACCCGACTTTAAAGCTCTGTACACCAGTATCTTCATCATAATGTCGTTCTTTGGATCGTCCACAGTCTACCACGTATCGAATCCCCGGGATCGTCAACGAAGTTTCGGCAACGTTAGTAGCAACCACTACCAACCGGCTACCGGCTGGTGGTTCTTCAAACACCTTCATTTGGTCCTTGGTAGGTAGCAACGAGTACAATGGAAGAACATGCATTGGCGCATTGGCGTCTTGTCCTTCTTCGAGTTCTTCTTCAAACCCTTCCTCTTCTTCTTCATCGTCTTCCTTGTAATCGTCTTCTTCATTATCCAAGTCATCTTCAATCTCGTCATCTAGACCAAACTCAATCTCTTCGGCCTCTGTTGACACTTCCTTAGCAGATACTCTTACTTGTGCCGCAGATTCTGAACTACCACCACGCTTACTAGGGAATGCACTGCGCAATCGCTTGACCATACCTGTGATTTCGTTCTGACCCGTCAAGAAGATCAAGATCCCACCAGGCGGTAGCTTTTGGTGAATCTTCACTGCTTTATCATACGCTTGGTCTAGGTAATTGAAATGGGTACGTCGGTTGAAATGCACAGATACTGGATGCTGCCGCGCAGCAACCTTCAATACTGGCGGTGGAGTTTCAAACAGTCGCGTGTTCTCGGTGAAATCATTAACTCGCAAAGTAGCAGACATGATTACGAGTTTCAATGGTTTAACACCTTCCATTTCCTTTCGTAGTTTCATAACTCGACTCAGTACACCAATCAAGATATCCGTATTGATATTTCTCTCGTGAGCTTCGTCAATCACAATAACAGAGTACTTGCTCAAGGTGAAATCAGTCGACAATTCCCGCAGCAACACACCATCGGTCACAAACTTGATTATAGTGTCCGGCTTGACATTAGCATCGAATCGGATTTGGTACCCGACTTTGCTACCGTGATCAGCTAGTTCTTGTCCTACACGCTTCGCCATGCTTACTGCGGCGACTCGACGTGGTTGTGTTACGCAGATCATACCTGGATGGTCTTCGCTTGTACCGTAGCCAGATTCGTATAGAAACTGTGGTACCTGTGTGGTTTTACCAGACCCCGTTTCACCACAAATAATGACACAATCGTTATGATGAATGGCTTCCATGATTCGATGTTCTTCACTAACCACTGGCAAGTTGAGACGCGCTTGTTGAAGTTCTTCTGGTCGAACAACATTGACATACGAGACTTTACGGGATGAACCATCGCCAACTGGCACCATCATTTCCGGCGCTGGTGCTTCTTCGTCTTCGGGTCGCTCTGTTTTGACATATTTGCCTGGGTATTTTGGAAACTCGATATGTCGCTCTTGTTCTACTAGACCACTGACGTTCTTGGCCCATTTTCTGAATTCTTCACCACGACCGAGTTTACTCTTTTCTTCATCTCCTTCCTCACTGTCGTCTTCCTCTTCCTCCTCGCTATCATCCTCATCTTCTTCGTCCTCTTCCTCTTCGCTGCTGACCTTATTCTTCACATCCGTATCGCTGAAACCACCCCACTCTTCTTCTTTTCCTTCTTCATCTTCCTCCTCTTCGTCACTACCACTTTCTTCACTACCGTCACTTTCACTTCCAGACTCATCATCTTCTTCATCTTCCTCTCCCTCTTCCTCACTATCTTCATCCCAGCTTTGCTCTTCATTCAATTCCGCAAAATACGCCGCCTTATCTTTGCCCTTCAAATACTTCCTCGCATTTTCCTCTGCAACCCGTGCTCTCCAATTATACTTTGGCTTGGCCGACTTGGCCACCTTTGGCAAATCCTTAAACCCAAATCCCATCGCAGGCTTAGCCGGTCGCAAATCGACAAATGACGACGTCTTCACTTCCTCCGGGTCCTCCACTGTACTAATCTCCGGTTCTTTATAGTCCTTAAACTCTTCAGCATCTCGCCAATCCTTCACTTCCGCTTCTGTATACAACAACTCCTTGGTCTCTTCGGTGCCTCTACCTTGCCGTTCCAGATCAATCGCCTCAGCCAACTTTTGCCGTTTCGTCTGTTTAGTACCCACACCAAGAGTCTTCATACTTTGCATCCCTTCCGTATCAACTCTGTTCTTGGAAATCTTATCAATCAACTCAGCCGTCTCTTGTTTTTTCAATTGTCGATCCTAAATTATCAAAGTTAGCGCTCTCTCCATCTCTCTCTTCCGCTTTATGTTTTCTCTCTCCACTTACGATATAATTATCCAAACGTTTTCTCTTCTTACTTGAAATACCTGGCGCATTCCTCTGTAACTCAGCCGCCATCTTTTTCCGTCTTTCCTCCTTTTCAGCCTTGGACATTGGTAATAACACTTCAGCGTTTGGATCTGCCTGCTGTTGGTCCTGCACTTCAGTCTCTACATGCTCTTCTTTACCGTTATTATCATCTTGATATAAATGCTTATTCCTGGCACGTTTCAGAGCCTCCTGTTTGGCCATCTGGCCTGCCCTGGCCTTTTCATTAAACCTCTTTCGATATTTAGCCATCTATATTTTGATCTATTAGTTAAATGTCTAATGATAAAAAAAAATTGTGTGTGCGGCGGGGCGGCGATTATAATATTTTTCAGATGCCACCGACCGGCCTCGCGGGCATCCCAACTTTGTAAACTGCAAGCGCTTGAATTACACGCAAAATTTGTCACCCCCCTCCTGCTTGTATCGATTGGTTTATGGACTACGTGAGCATGACATGACTGAAAGAGATATCCAGAATGTAGAATTTGCAGGTTACAAATTCGACACGTGGTATAACTCCGGCGGTTATTGCGACCCAGATAGTGATAAACGAACGCGCCGCAAATCAGAGGCGTTAATGGCCCACCATAACAGACCTTCGACGAATGTGGACTCAGCGACAAATGGCAATGTACCTGGTGAACCTGGTCCAGGACCAATCAATGGTGAAGATGCTTCGCCTCACGAAAGCAATGGTAATGGTAATGGTAATGGTAACGGGGTCGTTGATACTACCGCCGCCACCGCTTCCGATACGGTCTCAACATTATACGTCTGCCGATGGTGTTTCAAGTACACAATCAACCGTGACGACATGTACCAGCATGAATTAATGTGTAAATACATGACCCCACCAGGCGACAAAGTGTACCAGGACATGGACTATTCTATCCGCAAAATCAACGGGTACATTGAACCACTACTCTGCCAATGTCTGTGTCTATTCAGCCGGCTGTTCCTCGACTCCAAGACAATCTACTTTAACGTATCTGCATTCTACTTTCATATCATCTATAACAAGGACAATGTCCCACTAGGGTTTTATTCACGCGAGAAAAACTCATGGGATGACAACAACCTGGCATGCATTTTGGTGTTCCCACCATTCCAAAGCCTTGGGCTAGGCAAACTTCTAATTGCATTTTCATATCAAGTGACTCTTAGCGAGGGTAAAGTCGGGTCACCCGAAAAACCACTATCCACTTATGGATACGCAGGGTATATGAGCTACTGGTGTCGCGAAGTGGCTCGAGTTGTATTAATGCAACTGGCACCTATCCCCGACCGGGAGCTGCTTCGCAACACTACCACCACCATCAACGAAATCTCACGACTAACCGGCATACTCCCTGAGGATGTAGAAGCTGCATTGAAGCGTATGAACGCATTGAACAAGAAGTCAATCTCAGTTTTAGCTATACAAAATTACGTAACACTGCGCAAGATCTTGCTCGTACCAATGATCAACCCTGCGCTTTGTGTATTATAAATAAAAGACATTATATATATGATCATTACGCTTGAGATAACAACGAGTCTGGAATCTCCAAATCTCGGATAAGATTCAACAATTTGGTCGAATCAAATCGGTACGTATTATAATACTCGGCGTGTGGCAGTTGCTTGAGAAGGTTAATAACCGATTTGGGCAGCTTTGCAGCTACGGCACCATCACCGTCACCATCCGACGTATCTTCACGTAACCGTTTATGCGATGGACCCTCCTCCTCCTCATCATCATCTTCGTCCTCATCCTCATTGTTATGAATATTGTCGTCGTATCCACTAACACTACTACCACCACCCCGCTCGCCTGTAATAGTACTCTTCAATTCCCTCTGACCCAGATCAATCTCACGAATAGGATCATGTTCAGAGGTCATCAAACAGCGGTCAGCAAACTTGCCCACTTTATCACCTGCCCCGTACAAAGTCTGGTACCGCTTCTCAAGCTTTAACAATGCAGCCAACTCGCCATAACTCGATTCATACCGGATGAAATGCTCGTACAACGGCTTGGCCTCTTCATTTGACATTTTAGTCACTGACTTTTCAAACAATGCTCGTGCATTGACATCATCATTATTCAAAATCAAGAAATCAAAATACTCCTTCACGTACCCTGCCTCGGCGCCGTACTTTTTCAACCCCAGTTCAAACACCTTTGAAGCAATATCCTGACTCTTATTATTATAATACTCCAACTTTGCTGCAGCAGTATAAATCTCATGGGTAGTATATGGTAGTTTCCGCGCCGCACTGAACACGCCGCGCGCCGCCTTGACCCCTAGACTTCGATTCGTGCTCTTCATCTTTGCTGTAAATCCAAGAGTTATATCCAATGCATTAACCTTCAACTCTTGCTCCGTCTCCAACTTTTCCCGAATCTTTTGTAAATTGGCAATCAAACTATCAAAAGTTTTGTTCATCTGGGTCAACTCCTGGTTCTGTTCCTCAGTCTCGGCTTTCTTAAACGTCAATAAGAAACTACAAGGATTCGCTTGGCATCCATCTTGTAGCATTTGCTTGGCATCACCTCTACCATCAGACCCATCAAACCCCATATCAGCAGCATAATCTGCCGCCTCGAACCAAAACTCTGGATAGAACCGCATCGCCATTACTGCTTGTCGATACGCATACCATACTCGTTGCTTCACTACTTCTTCAGACGCCTCCAATGGGTTTGATTTTTCAAATTCAATCCATTCAAACCATCCTTGAGCTCGTTTTCGTTCGGTTCGATTATACTTGCGTGGTTTGGGTGTCGTATTCAACCGGTCAAGGTGATCAATCTTTCGTTTCATTTCCGTCAAAGCAGACCGCGCATTCATATACTCTGCCGACTTGCTACCAATGAATTTACGGGCTGTTTGCTTGTTCAAGTTGTGTTCAAAACTATTGTAATTCTGCCACAGCATCTCCAGGTTATTCAGCGGAATCTCTACCGCACGTCGATATGTCTTACGTAGCAAATCCATCTGTTGTTGCTGTTCCCATGTAGTCGTTGTTGGCTTCTGCTTGATGAAGTCAATCCACTGGCTCCATATACTGCCACTCTCCTTGTCAATGCCAACTTCCCCCAGTACAAATTCAAACGCCTGCGAAATAACCTCCACTGCCGTGTCACCGCCAGACTTGACATCATGGCGACGACGAATATATGCTAAATAGAGCGTAAACAAGTTGACATTTGGCACAGACTTGAGGCATCGTCCAAAAAGCCGTTCAACCTGCTGAAATTCGTCGTTTGCCATCTCCGTTTCGATATAATCCTGCCATGTTTCCGAGCTTGTTGGATACAACTTCAACATTCGTTCATATACCTGTCGCAATTCTTCTAATTTCCCCTGTGATTTGTATTCATTAATTAGCGATCTCCAGCTCGCCACGTCGTGAGGAGATTCTGCTAGCCGGTCTTCCAATTGCCCCACTACATCCTGTGGCAGTCGTTTTCGTTTTGTCCGAGTAGACTGTTGTTGTAGTTGTTCACCTGTAACACCACTCGATGCTACATTTTGATCTTCCCCTGGCTTTTCAGATGCAGCTGGTGAGTCTGTTGTTGATAGCTCAGCTGTACCTTCCTTAGACTCTACCTCTTGTTGTTGTGCTTCCGATTGCTGCTGGTTGTGGTCTTCGTTCTCGTTCTGATTTTGATCCCCATTGCCATTGTCATCTCCGGCTGGAACATTGGACGCCGAATCGTCTACTTGAACTGCCCCATTATCTTCCTCTTTATTCATTTTTTCTGTAGTTGGATCACCAAGTGCAATCATAACTGTCGTTGAAATGTATATGTGATGGTGGGAAAAAGGCGGTAGCGAAGAGAAATAATTTTGCACCTAAAAAAAACAAACGACATTTTTTCCCAACTTTCTACGTTAACGAAGAGCCAAAAGATGGAGTTTACATTACATATTTGGGGTCCAATTGGAGACCTTCCATCATTCGATCCAGATTGTCTAGCGGCTATATGGTTCATGGGACTGCTGGCGAAAGAAAAAACCGAAGTCGTGACCAGTTCAAACACATGGATCGATCCGGTGCGGCAAACCCTTCCCGTGTTGGTCCACAATGATCATCATCGCGTAGGAGGGTTCAGAAATATCGTCCGGTACATGGAATCTATTGGTTATTGTCTAGACGAGAATCTACCGACTGATCAAAAGACTAAAATCAACGCTCTTGTGTCATACATTTCATCAAAAGTATCAATATTATCATATTATACACTCTATCTACATCGACAAAACTATGAACAAGTGGTGCGGCCCGCTATTTCCAACATGATACCTTTCCCCATGCAGTATAACGCCGCCAAAACACAACATGATCTCGCCAAAAGCCGCTGCACTGCTGCTGGATTTGGTGATCATAATTCAGAAGACAACCAGGATAATAATACAACCAAAGGGCCAAGCTTAGGACAGATCCAAGAACAACTGGAAGCTAAACGAGCTGCTCAGAACCAAGCCATTGATGATGCTAAGGAGAATCTCAAGGCCATGAACTACGGCGCCAATGTTTATAACACTATCGCACGCGAAATCAACGGGTTACCCAACTTGAACACTGCAGATATTTTGTTGTTGGCTCATCTCACTGTGCAAATGAGTAATGAACTGCCCACACCTATCATCCGCAACTTGATCGAGAATCAGTTACCCCAGATCCTCAACTATTACACTCAACTGTCGGATCTTGTTAAGGGAATCAAACTTCAAACACGCGACCCACAAGGACGAGAAATCCCGAATCTTGTAAATACGATAAAACAGACGTTTGGATACTAATTCTTTCGCGGCTTGGCTAGTCCACTGTTGATGAAGTAATAGACTATAGTGCCATCATTTGTAATCATAGCCATGACAATACGTTTAGGATACTGCCCGCCTTCCACTTTCTGAATACCTTTGAATGCCTCGTCCCATTGCTTGATTGTCCAATTTGCTTCTGTGCTAGATGGTAAGACATACTCTAGTTGTGCAGGCGAATCATCTGGAAGTAGTTTAGCCGGTGGTATCCCCTTGATAACAGGAATCGATGAAGATTCTGACGTGGTAATTGTAAACTCCTCTACTTGAGTCCATAGATGGAAATGTGTCAAATTTGTCTTTACTTGTTCTGCCATTGTTGCTTTATAAAAGAGTGAGGGACGAAAAAAGGGGATCGGGCAAAGAAAAAAATTGAAAAATAGTGCGGCGGAAGCGGCGGGTGAAGTGAGTTGAGAAGTTTGGTTTATATTTACATTAGTTCTATTAAACAAAAATAATCTTAGATTTCAAATCCATATCCCTTCATACAAGTCTTGTACTTGATGATCATGTCATCACATTTGCCAGAATCTTGCCCGTTCATGAGCAAACATTCATCCCGAGCACTTTTTTCTGGTTTACACACGCAGCATGGTTTTGGCTCTAAAATCCCGAAAAAGGTTAGCTGAATGCTAATTGGAAGAAAAAGGGGATATACGTACTTTCTTGCTGTGTGGTTGTGTTTTGTACTTGGTTTGGATTAGGACAGGCTAACATTCAAGTTAGTTTTTATTGAAAATAGAAACCAGAAATAACACATACCAACTGCTTCTTCGGCCATTGTTGATGGATTGAGGTGATTAATAATGTGATAAAATTGTGGATGAGTTTATGGAAGCGCTGGGATTTTTTTAAATGCCCCGCCGTTCTCGGACCCGTCCCAATGAGGACAGAGGGCCATGACAATGGTAGGCTTTGTGAATGACGTTATATAATCTAAAATGTTGTGCTTTACAGATCCATAAAGAATTATATCTAAATCCTTAACATGGCCATATTTGGATTGTGATTTTATTCATTCAGTCAACTCGTCACTTCACCCTCCATGCCGAGAGCCGCACCGGGTTTGCCAGTTGTTGGGACGTCCACTATACTTTTTTATTGAATCGGCATCATCATCGTCAAGGTTATAGAAGGTGACAACATTTTTATTTATTCACCATGTCTGGTATCAAAATGAAGCAGTCAGCGGACGATAATGATGACAATGGCAACAGTCGAGGTCCTGCGAGCCTAGCGGCTCTTCCAGTGGACGTCTTTTGTTATATATTTGCAAACTTTTCAGATATAAGACCAGTATTCCGACTAGCATCAACCAACAAGCATTTCAATCGGCTGATAAATGACCATCGTGAACGGTTCTCTCGTGCAGTAATGGGGAAAACATGGTATAAAGATTTTTACACCCGATACCCCCAAGAACCTGAAGGTACCGTATTCGACAAGGCACGGGAACTTGCCAAAATCAACCAGCGGCTAGAAAGCGAGAAATGCGTCGCAGTTCAAGATGAATTAATGTTCCCCATGAAACCTTACGGCGTAACAACGAGGCTACTAGAATGCCGCGCAATGCCTAGCCACCAGGAATTCGGACCATACTTTTCAGTCCTTGGTATCAATGACCCAGAACTTGAACGCAATTCCTTCCACAAGCGATGGGGGTCCACTTTGACATTTCACACCTTCACCACGCAATTTCATCTTGACTTGGACATACGACAGGCTGTTATTCACAATTTCTCCACCAATGTACCAAATGTACGTCAACGAGTGGAAAGTACCATGCCGGAAGACACGAAATATCATTTGGCTGATAGGTCAGTCGCAGCACTGCCCAGTGATGAAGTTTTGTTGATATCAGCCAAAACGGATCCCAATGACCTTAGAAGAACGCTACTGTCGCGAAAGATCGTACATCCGCGTAATAACTCTCAGGAATTCAAGTTTACCATCCGCAACTTGGACGCACTTGGACGACTGGAAAAGACTTGGGATATCCCGAACTGCCGGTTTGGTCCTGCCTTGATGGCTACATGCAATGACGACTATGTTTTTGCTATATACCCCAAAACTCCAAGTTGTTATCTGGGTATATTTGATTTGTATACAGGTAAACAAATTGGCGGGTTTTCATATGTGGCACGCCCACGAACTGTTGACGAGGAACTTTCATCGTCGCCGCCTGATGACGCAAAATTTCGCCTGTCATCGCGTCACCTTGAAGTTATAGATATCGCTACCACATCGCATCATGTATGGCTTCTCACTAAAGATGATAGCGTGTGGTGTATATCAGTGGAAGAGTTGCTGAACGACCACCTGGCCGCTTATGGAGGGGCGTATGGGTTTTCATCCAACTGGAAAAAGAAGGTTATAGCGTACCGTGAGGACTTTGCATTCCGAGACAGTGCGTTTGGCTTCCCTAGGTTCTATGGTCGACATGTTTCCGTGATTAGTGACCAGCGAATGTTTGCATACGACTGGGTTGATGATACAATAAATTTCTATCGCATGACCAACGGGCCAAAACATCGAGGTGAAGCAGAGATCGAGGGATTATATCTAATGGATGAAAAGGGTCGGGTTATCTTTTTCACCTTGTCGTATGCGGAGATGCTGACTATCTCGTTGCATAAGGTCACTTCGAGGTATAAGCGAGTGTTTAAGTTTAGTGATCTACCCAAGTTCGATGATATGGCTAGTAGGTTATATGGGTTGTAGAATTTTAGAGAGATATAAAAAGACAGCATATAAATCAGCCACTGGGTTTTATTTTTTCCTATCCACCAATCGCCATCAGTCACACTTAATCATCGTTCGAATCAGATCGTACATGATCTGTCGATAAAAAAAAAAACTGCACGGCGTTTCCACTGCATGCTTGATTCAGAATTAGTACAAAATCTGGCACAGAGACAAAACCCTTTCTACGTCCCGTGGCGTCGGTATCTTTTCGCCGCCGCGCACTACGCCTTTTTTCCCTCAGTCACTAGTGAATAAATAAACAGCAACCCTGGGTTTTCTTTACCTTACTCTCTCGGGATTCCTTTCTCTTGATTACTGCTCAACTGTTTTTCATTATTGAATAGACGCATACTTCACATTCAGATAGATAAAACACTTTATACTCGACCTGCGCAGTACCCACTCTCTAGCAACAAAACACCCACACACATACAGAACACGCTTTCTCCGCATACATACACACTTTCTCTAAGTCGACAATGGAATGGTGGAGATGGTTCGGTATAGGCTCAGAACCGATGGCAGGAGGCGACCCTCAGTGCGAGTTACTAGGTCCCTTCGCACTCATCCTGCAGGGTCTATTGGGGTCGGTGGCGGTTCTATCACTAGTATACAAACGGAATAAAGAACACCCACGCCGCCCTTGGTGGATTTGGTTCTTTGACGTTCTAAAACAGATATGCGGGTCGGCAGGCCTACACATGATGAATTTGTTAATGTCTATTGTATTTTCACAAAGCGGTGAACCGGAACTAGACGACAACCCTTGTACATGGTACTTTCTCAACGTACTTGTCGATACCACCATCGGCGTGCCTGTGCTATGGTTTTTTTTATTCTTGATTCATACCAGTGCGTTCAGATGCGGTGTCACTGAAATCGTCAGTGGTGAATATGGTGACCCGCCTCGATGGAGGGCATTTTTCAAGCAAGCTGCGTTGTATATGCTGGCCATGTTCTGGATGAAGATTGTCTTGTACGCATTTTTCTGGTGGATGCCGTTTATTGATGACTTGGGCCAGTTTTTGATCTCATGGACCGAGTTTGATGCCCGATTGCAGGTCATGGTGGTGATGTTGGTGTTCCCGCTGGTTATGAACACGATACAGTATTATCTGATAGATACAATTATCCAGTCGCATGATTACCATAAATTACGAGGTAAAGACGCCGAGAGTATTGATGACGATGATGATCATGAGAGGGAAGAGGATGACGACGACGACGATCGAGGGCAGGGCAGGTTTGCAAATTATGGGACATTGTCAAGTTGTTCTTCGAATGAAACTCCGACACATAGTATATTAACGAGGAGTGGTAGTGAAGGAAGTACAAGCATGTCTAACGGTAAGAGGCGGCTCAGTGATGAGGATAGTATGAACACATTGGCGTTGAATGCCGAAGAGCAACAGATAAAACAACTACTAGATCGCAAATGAAAAAACTTGGCAGCCTATCAGTTTTCTTATATATATTACATATTTATATTAACCATTAGCATACCGTTTTAGCATATAAATTATTTTTGGTTTCTACAGTCGCAACCCAAAGAACCTTGCTTATCACTAGTTTTAGTTCACGAGTACCCAGCAACGCCTCACATATCCATCGGAACACCGATTTTGTCTGAGCCGCTCATTTTCTGGGCCGCAGAAAAATATTCTTTTTTATTTTTTTGGAAATTTTTTTTATCATTATCATTAGACACCAAACACCAAACACACATATATATATATACCACACACACCATGAAAATCAAAACGATATCACGGTCAAGCGACCTTTACCTGCCCGCTAACAACAGCGAAGCAGTGCGACAACCACGTAACCTGGACCCAGCACTCCACCCATTCGAACGAGCCCGTGAATACACCCGCGCCCTTAACGCTACCAAGATGGAACGAATGTTTGCCAAACCATTCGTTGGTCAGCTCGGTAACGGTCACATTGACGGTGTCTACAGTATCGCCAAGAACATGACTACACTGAACAAACTCGCCACCGGCAGTGGTGACGGTGTAATTAAGATCTGGGATATGTCGAAACGAGACGAAGTGTTCTCAGTTAACGCCCACGATAATATCGTACGCGGACTCACCATCACTCCATCCGGCAAATTACTCTCCTGTGCCAGCGATAGAACCGTCAAGTTATGGGACATTAACGATATTCATGAACCGATTCAGACGTTCTTGGGCAAATCTTCTTTCAACAGCGTCGACCATCACCGCCACGGCACGCAATTTGTCACTGCTGGTGATGCAGTAGAACTATGGGATTCTACTCGATCCAAACCTGTAAACAACATGACCTGGGGCGCCGACAGTGTCACCTCGGTTAAATTCAACAAGACTGAAACCTCCATCATCGCATCAGCCGGGTCCGACCGATCTATCGTGTTATACGATACTCGAACGTCGTCGCCAATTCAGAAACTCGTGGGTACATTACGTACAAACTGTATCGCTTGGAACCCTATGGAAGCATTCATGTTTGCAGCAGGCAGTGAAGATCACAACGCTTACCTCTATGATATGCGTAATCTCAAACGAGCCCATAACGTTTACAAGGACCATGTGGCTGCTGTCATGGATATCGATTTCAGTCCTACTGGTGAAGAACTAGTCACTGGGTCTTATGATCGTACGCTACGTATCTTCAAGACTCGTGAGGGCCATTCCCGAGATATTTATCATACTAAACGAATGCAACGAATCTTTTGTGTTCAGTTCTCAATGGACTCCAAGTACGTGGTGTCTGGGTCTGACGACGGCAACGTGCGGCTGTGGCGAGCGAAAGCTGCTGACCGATCAGATATCAAATCTGCCAAACAGCGCACTAAGCTCGAATATGATGAAGCTCTTAAGGAACGATATAAGCACATGCCGGAACTTCGACGTATTGCGCGGCATCGACACTTGCCAAAGGCGGTCAAGAAGGCTGCTGAAATCAAGCGAGAAGAATTGCAGAGTATCAAGACAAGAGAAGAGAATCTACGGCGGCATTCCAAGAAAGGTGCCGTGCCGTATCAAAAGGAACGAGAGAAGCATATTGTTGGCGTTGCTATTAAGGATGATAATCAGCAGCAGCAACAGGGGAAGAAACGTAAGCGAAAAGATAATAACAAGGATAACGATAGCAATACCAAATAGCCTAGTGTAATATGCTATGATATAATATAATACCTTGCATTCTGACAGAAAAGTTTCTATTAAATGTAAATATGTATGTACGTATGATATAATAATAATGTCACAAATTTTTAACCATGCTTGGCCCAATATGCATCACTAGCAATCTTCTCCAACGCTTCATGCTCACCAGATTTGATACACATGTCCCGGAAAATACTATCCTGCTTCTGCAACAACACATGCGGCTCATCATACTCCACCACTCGGCCAGCGTCCATCACCAGAATCTTATCATAATCCACAATCGATCGCAACCGATGAGCAATTGTCAACAAAGTCGTGCTACCAAACTCTTCCCGAATCGTCTTTTGGATCCGCGCATCTGTTTCGTAATCAATTGACGCCGTCGCTTCATCCAATAATAGCACCTTTGGCGTTTTCAACAATGATCGAGCCAAACACATCAATTGTCGTTGACCCTGCGACAAGTTCCCGCCTCCCTCGGTTACTGTGGATTGAAGGTTCATAAACTGATTACCATTTTCACTTGACCCAGAGTTGACAGAAGCAGCGCTGGATTCCGAAATAGACGATGGCGCAGCGGCAATAAGATGCACTCGTCGCAATGCTTCAAATACCTGCGCATCAGTATAATGATTGAACGGATCAAGATTGGACCGCACCGTCCCGGTGAACAGAGTCGGGTCCTGTGGGATAATCGCCAACGCCTGTCGCAAGTCGAGTAACCCAATGCTAGCAATATCCAACCCGTCAATCTCGATACTCCCGCCATCAGCTTCAATCAGCCGGAATAATGCAGTGATGATGGTACTCTTCCCGGCACCAGTTCGACCGACAATACCAATCTTGTTGAATGATTCAACCTTGAACGTGGCATTCTTGATAACCAGCGGCAGTTCTGGAGCGTATCGTAGCGACAAATTCTTGAACTCAATCTCACCCTTACTTGGCCAATCGGCTGGCGGTCGTGAATGCTCCAAAATTGGTGCAGCTTCACTTTCGATACTGGTGTATTCTTCAACTCGTTCCAATGAATTGCCCTGCAGCTCGACTTCAGCATACAATCGAACCGCCCACAACACGACTTCGTTGAACGTCAATGCATAAGACAAGGACAACCCAGCCAACCCGGAATCAATGTACCCAAGACTCAACAAGATGAACGTAGCGCTACCAGCACATACCAACGCACCGACAGTTTCCACCCGGAAATACAACCACCGATTAGATACCCAAAGATAGTAATACGGCCGATGGTTATAATCAATTGCCGTTAAATTATCCCTGCTAAACCGTCGTTGGTCGCCATACGCTCGAATCGTGCTGATACCAACAAGTGTTTCACCAAAATGCTGGAAAATAGGCGACTTGGTCACCGAGTCAAGTCGTTTGAGTTCTCGTGAAGAATTGAGGTACAATGTAGCCACACAGTAGTATAGCGCGGCAATTAGTACCGCTGCGATCAAAAACGCTGGAGTAATATAAACAATCAACAAAAGAGTAGTGGTGACAGTCAACAAACAAGAGACAAAGTCGACGGCAATAGGCGGTAACTGTTGGTCGATTTCTTCGACATCCTTGGAAAACCGGTTCATGAGTCGGCCAATTGGTGTCGAGTCAAAGAACCGTGACTTGGCGTGGATAACCGACATCAACATTTGGTCAAAGATCTTTCGTGACGCTTTGAGACCGCCCAAGAACGCAGTTAGTTCCTTCATGGTTGCACTAAACATGTTGACGAGACCAATACCAAAGTAAATACCAAGATAGTACCATAGCGAATGGACTGGAGGGTTCTTGCTGGCAATAGACACCCCAGCGGCAGCAGCCATAGCCCCATTTGCGGTGTACCCGTTCCATAACACATTCAATTGTGCAAACAGGTTGCCCCACATTTGCTGACCAGAGAATGTGGATGCGCTGCCAAGAGTCTTGATAGTACTAGCAGTATAGTTTGCTACCATGCCCTTGACGGTCCATTCACGAATCCACCAGGATTGCAACACGTTAGACGATTGTTGACCGACAAAGAAAGCTAGTAAAGCAAACCAGAACCAGTACTTGCCCATTACAGCCATGTACTTGTAAAACACCCGCTTGTCAACAACACCACGAGCCATGTATTCTTCTTGAACAAGCTTGCCATTGGACTTGGTTGCTGGAGCAGCCGCTGCTTCTTCACCTTGTTGGAGTGCTGCTTCTTCAGCCAGTTTCTTACCAGCCTTGGCCAGCTTATCGTCAAGTTGTGCAGACGAATTGACCCGCGTTGGTGCTCCTGATTGGTTCTGCGAAGCACTAACATTCAACAACCCATCATCACCCAACGCACCCGACTGGACAACTTCCTGGACGGTACCTTGAGCTTTAATTCGCCCGTTATCCATTACAACAACCTTATCCGCCTGGGTAATACTCAATGCAACATTATGTGAAACCAAAAGGATGGTCCGACCTCGAGTGATCTCACCACGTAGACATTCGTTGTAGATATTCAATGCAGTATGTGAATCAACAGCGCTCAAACAGTCATCCAAGATCAAATGCTTACTAGCAGAGTACACGGCTCGAGCAAGAGAAATACGTTGCTTCTGCCCACCCGACAATGTAATACCCTTTTCACCAACTTCAGTTTGGTCACCGGCATCTAGAATCTCCAAATCCCGTTCCAATTGACAAGCCTTGATAACCGCCTTGTACCGTTCTTCATCATAGTCAGCAGCAAACAAGATATTGTTCTTGAGAGTATCATTCAATAGCCAAGCCTGTTGAGCACAGTACGCAACCGTCTCACACAACCCAGTACGTGGATCCGCCTTGACATCTTCTCGACTTTGAGCACCGCCAGGCAAAAACACATTACCTTCGTCAAGATCCATTTCACCTAACAAAGCCATCAACAATGACGTCTTACCGCACCCTGTTGGACCAGCAATGACCGTCATTTTACCGACCGGGAAGTCAATATTCAAATTCTTCAACTTGAAATTGAACGTTGGAGAGCTAGTTGCAGCGTCCAAAAGCGGGCTATTACCACTACTTTCCAGCTCAATGTTCTTGCCAGATGCCCAAGAGAATGAAGCGTTTTCAAACCCAATATAAGGCGAGTTTGGACCTCGCTGACATGCGTTCAGTTGATCGTACTTTGACGTTTCTTCTTCTTCCAAAAACTCGGTGATACGTTCCAACGAAACCTTCGCCTGCAATACCTGACTTAACAAAAACGCCATCATATCCATTGGTCCTCGCAAGATATTGAATAGTGCCATAGCAGTAAACGCCACTGGAGAAGTCAAAGTCATGCCCTGCAACAAGGTATACGATGCAAATGTAATGGTAGTCACGACCATTGGAGCGCCAAAGAACAGAGCTGCGCCGCACGCCATAAAAATATACCGCCGCCGCAGCACGTCAAGTTCCTTGAGCCGCCATTCTTTAACCCCGTCAGCAAACTTGTGTTCCCATGCAAAATACTTGATAATTCGAATACATTGCAACAACTCATTAGTCTTTTCAACCCGTTGATCTGTCACAGCCATCAGTTCCTTCTGGAATTTGGCATACTTTTGAGCAAACAGATAATTGAGCGGTAAAAACGCAAGCATCCCTAGAGATCCCACAAATGCACTCCATCCTAAAATCCCATATAACAAGAATATGGCAATGATAATTTCCAAGATACCAGAGGTAAAATAATGCATCCCTGGTGATAATTCGGCCACTTTAAAGGCATCAATGGACATCAAATTGATAATAGCACCCACATTGGCTTGGGTGGAATCCTTACCTTCTTCCTTCTTGTCTTTTTCTTCACCATCACTTGCTTCTTCTTTTTCCTTGTTTTTACCTTTCTTATCTTCCTGGCCCAATTGAGCTGCTGCAGCAGATGCTTTTCTTCTCAACGCCTTGTTGTAAATAGACGAAACCAAAATAGCCCGCATTTGCAATGCAATGACTCGACCAATCATCAGAGCACCACTATTAGATGCCCCCTTAGCCATGTTAAACAAGAAAATACCAATGACATACAACCAAGCCACATTCTTTGGTACAACTGACGGATCCTCGACGTAATTCAAAATGAGCTTGATGAACACGGCCGGACCGAACGTAGCCACAGCCAAGATGACAGCGTAAGCCCAAGCTAGCAAAAACTGCCATCGGAATGTCCGCAACAATGTCCAACCAAACGACATTCTATTTCGGAACTTTGAAAATCGTTTCATAATCAAGTACGCATGATCAACTTCCCGAAGTTCCCATACACTACCCGCAGTAAACGGTTGCCAGTACCCTTGCCAGATCAATGCATCAGCGAAACTAAACGTCATTTGAGCAAATACAGATGACACTGGTTCGCAGTTTGGTGGTCGGTCGCCAGTATCGTAGATCCTAGCGGGTTTATCACCAAACTTTGCCGTCCAATTCAGATACAACAGCAAAGTAGATAGACCAAACTGAGTAATGTAGAACTTCTTGCTTGGATCAGAATATGGATGGATCAATGCCGATCTAAATGCAACGACCGATGCCAAAAAGGCAATCGGATATAGAGTGGTCGAATGGTACCACAGACCGCCCATTGGCACTCGTCCTGCACGAACAAACACTAGCCGTACTGATACTAATACGAAAGCATATGCCCAGAAAAACACCATTGACCATTTGACCAAATCAGAATACACCCATTCATCGTGGACTTGAGGAATGAAAAATGCACCCATTATGGTTACTACCAACTGCACTGTAGCGGCGCCCCATTCTACCGCGACTCGGAATTTTTCTTTTGGAGGCACGGGAACCGTCACAATAGTCACCTTATTTGATTCATTGTTAGCCGTGGTAGTCGTCGTTGAATCGCTATGCGCATCTTCAAGTATACTACCCGGTTCGTCGGGTCGTTGTTGTTGTTGATTTCGGTTATTGAATACGGTACCATATGACTGGGTCTTGTAACTGAACCTTTCGTCATCATCAGCTTGCTGATGGTCTTCAAACTGTTCTTGAGTTTGTAATAACGGCTGGTATGCTGGATCTTGAGATTTTTTCCGTTGTCTTCGTTCAATCCGTACAGAATTGATAACCAGGGCAAGCGAGATTACACCGCTGATCAACAATGGAAGCGCTTGAATGTACCTATTTTTTTTTGTAGATCACTTTGTTAGAATATGCTATACTCTCCTCTATAATATGGGTCACATACTTTTGTCGAATACACGGATTGAAATCATCCACGGACCATACTGGTGATCCACATTTGCTCATGATGTATTTCTACCTCTTCTTCCTTTTTCTCTGTCTGTATATCCTCGTTCTTGTTTTTTACACACCTCTCCTTTAATGCAATGCAATTTCTTGGCCTTCTTTAAAACCTTCTCAGTCGTGAATCTATCTCTCACTCTCTCTTTCTCTCTCTACAGAACAATCCACTTTGATCTGAAATCCGGAATTTACTTTAGCGCGGAGAATGGGTGAGTGGTTCTCGCAAAATCCGGGTTCCCAGCTGATAAATCAAGTTGCTCTATTTTTTTGTGCAAAAAAAGGGAATAAATTGAGTATATATATATAGATCTCAGATATCTCCTTTAGTATAACAATACCCCTCTTCCTTATTTCATGCAAGATCCAATTCAATATCCTGTATGTCGAGCGAAATTTCACCGTAGGAGGCTGAGGAAGAGGGGGGTAGCCGCGAGATAAATATGGAAAATGCCTTTAGACTGATACGAGGGGGGGTATGTGGATCCAAAACGGCGGCAGCTCCGACATTAGCCTTGCCTTACTCTTCCCCCGCTCTTTATCATTCACCTTTTTGAAGATCATGAATGTAGCATTGAAATATTCAGCTTTTTTGTTTAATAAAAAGGTCGATGAGTCACTCAAAGTCATCTACCTGAGGGGGATGGGTGGGCCATCTCAACCGCTGGTGTGATAGATCACAGTCTAGGATATATCTGGCTAGGGTAACTTTTCGGATTACGATTGTAAGGCTTCTCCTGACGAAAAGAGCCGAAACAATGTTTATTTCTATTCCTGCACGTTAGTTGATTACTGTAACATTTGTACCGGCTATTATAGGCTAAAGGGAGAAGGGGAGGGATGCATCTGATCAGAGAGTTCTAATCACTGGCAATGCGACGACGGACTCCGTCTGTTTGTGCATAAAGGCATGGGCTTGATCGGTCCGGGGTGTCATCCCGCAGAGAGTGTGTCAACACACGGCTTTACAAGAGGGCCAAGAGCGAAATGGTCAAAAAAGGGGGACATGGAAAAGCCAATATTTTTTTAAAACATCGCTCAATCAGGACAATGCGGGTAGCAGCTTCGATGGTTTCATCTGTGGTGATATTTTGAGTGGAGTGTAAAAAGCGAACCATGAAAAAAAAAACTATATATAGATAGATTATATATTAAACAGGTCGTGAAAAGAAAAATAAAGGACAAAAAACGTATATAACAAGGTTAATTCTAATCTTCGGATTCTTCAATATTCACATCTAGCACCATTGACACGTCTCTCACTGTATCGTTAGCCAAATCCTCCAAAAATGGAATCATATCTAGCAATTCACTATCATGCGCATCTGAAAACCAACTAGATACTGGAACAGCATGTTGAGGGTGGAAAATGTATGATGCCGGTGAGTTGTCTATAATGATCGTGTCATGCAAGTCTCGTCCTAGTTGGGATAAGTTTTTGATGTAATTGCCTTGATGGTTGTAGCAACTTTCTCGGAATAGTCGATGATGTACGACCTGGTGAATATCCAACTGATCTAGCAATGGGTCACCATATTTGCTTACTGACGCAGTGAACACAACAATCTCGTATAATTCACCGACTCGTTTCATAAACTCGTCAACCCCTGGCCGTTTAATCACATAGACATTATGAAACTGGTTTTCAATCTCCACAGGAATGACAAAATCAGCTTGATGGATAAACTTGAATGATGAATGAACCAACGTTTCATCCAGATCAAGTACCAAACATTTTCTCCCTTCTAGCTGCTTTGGTACTGGTCCAAGTAACCATTGCTGTTGCTGATTAGGATCCAACTCTTCATCATCAGGTGTTTTTTCTATAAATTCACCAGTGTTGATTGGAGATTGAACTGTATTCTCTGGTCGTCGCACCACTGTCGCTTCATTCTTGGCATTAGCATTATTAGTGTCGTTATTACTATTATTGTTGTTGTTGTTATTATTATTATTATTAGTTTCTTCGTCATTGTCATTAATTTCGTCATCAATATTATAATTAGCGCTGGGGATATTAACATTAGTTTTTTCGCGATGATGTTCTTCGGGTAGAGGAGGTACCGGCTTGTCTAATATGCGTTTACTATCTCGTATCGAGGTTGTAGTTGTACTTGCAGCATTGTCGTAACTTGGCGCAGGCACTTCTTCATAGCGGCGTCGTCTATTATTATTATTATTACCACTACCACCTGACTGCTTCGTACTTCCTGATTGCTGCTGTTGTTGTTGCTGTTGCTGGCGCTGGCGCTGTGTCAAAACATCGCTTATATCTGATAAGGCAGTTGGTTCGTCTTTCAACGTATCATCATCATGAGTTGCGTTACAACATAATACGTTCAGCAACCGTTGATAAAATGGACGCTTTGTACCCCCAGTATTATCCGATCGTCGTTGGGCATTACGATTTTTGGCCGTTGCTGGTGTTCTATTATATCCTTCTGGCGGCTCTTCCTTGTCAACATTCTCATCATCATCCGTATGCCTCCGTTCTAATTGTCCTGACGATGCTACTGACGTTACATGTGAGTCGCGTTTAGGTTGCTGTGCTCCTCCCGCTCCTGTTCCTTGTTGATTCGTCATTGTTTCTCGTGTTGTTGGAGTACTAGCTGTTACTGCAGCGGTATTTTCATCTTGATCCGGAGTTACGTCTGGTCGTGGAGGAGATTCTTGATCTTCGTCGCCGCCTCCCTTTGAACTTTTATCAATATTTCGGTCTAGTTAAAAGAAAAGAGCAAGTCAGTTAGTTAAAAATGATCTCTTGTTGATGAGCGCTTAATGCTGATATTTTTTTTATTGTTTTTAGCTTCGACCCCTTATTAGCGACATACCACCACTCATATCCTGCTATTCTTCAAAATGACGAATAATAATCAAATCAGATTATAATGAAGAATACAGCAAGAAGGAAAAAAAAAATATCAAACAAAATTACGACGACTTTGGATTATTTCAAGGAAGATGATGATGATGATAATACAAAAGAAATAAGAAAAAAAATGGGTAGTTTATAATAATAATAATAATAAAAATACCCAAACAAAATAATAGCATTTAAGGGGAATGTGCGCTAGACACTTTAGTTTCTGCTGCAGCTGCTGCTTTCTCCCTGTCTGTCCCGCCTCGGGGATTTGAGCCCGGTTGCTGGGGCAATCAACGCGTACCGGCATTCTTTTTCGTATTTGTCCCAATCCAACGATTTTCCGTCCCGGTAAATCATGCTCCCGATAACGGGTCACCAGCAGCCAATTGATTGACTCATTGCTGAGGTTATCTCTGCGTTCTATACCAGGCAGTTCACAGCGTATCAAACCACCTGCGGCTGAATTTTAGGACCAGACCACTTATATTTTTCAATTTAGTCATTCCGTTCGTATCTTAGACATCATAATATAGTCCATCATATATATATAGCAAGAACAATCCCTTTTTTTTTCTTGTTACTTTTTTTTTCTCTCTTCTTTTCTTAATTTTTTATAACACAATGGTTAAACCTTGGATTGTACAGAAATACGGAGGAACTAGTGTAGGGAAATTCCCTGACAATATTGCAAAGGATATCGCTTCAATATACTCTAGCGATTACCGCGTGGTTATCGTTTGTTCAGCTCGAAGTACCGGTACCAAGGAAAAAGGTACCACCACTAGACTACTACGAGCCGCAGACTTTGCTCTGGAGCATAAGGATTACCAAAGTACTATAGATGATATTCGAAAAGATCACCTCGATGAAGCCCAGCGGCGGATCAGCAACGAACAAATCCTAGCTCAATTACAGGAAAACGTCAATGAAGAATGCGACCAGCTGGAACGAATTCTTTCTGCATGTCAAATTATTGACGAAATTAGTCCAAGAACTATGGACTCTATCATGTCTATCGGTGAGAAACTATCATGTCTATTCATGTCGGCGCTTATGAATGATAATGGCCAAAAGGCTCAGTACGTGGACTTGTCACGGATTATCCCAACCAGCTACGACAATAAGGAAGGTGTTGATAAAGAGTTTTATGATTTCTTGGTCAGTAAAATGGTTGAGGAAATTGAAGCTTGTGGTGATGCTATCCCAGTGGTTACTGGGTTTTTCGGTACTGTTCCTGGCGGTCTCCTGAATATGATTGGCCGAGGTTATAGTGACTTGACTGCGGCGCTGCTGGCAGTGGGGCTACAAGCGGAGGAATTGCAAATCTGGAAAGAAGTAGATGGTATTTTCACTGCCGATCCTCGTAAAGTGCCTACTGCCAAGCTACTGGATAGAATTACTCCAGAAGAAGCAGCTGAATTGACTTATTATGGGTCCGAAGTCATTCACCCGTTCACTATGGAACAGGTTATCCGGGCTAGAATCCCAATTCGAATCAAGAATGTCATGAATCCAACTGGCGATGGCACGGTGGTGTTCCCTGACGATAATTCCAAACCGGGTGAACAAACTCCTCTGCATCCACCTGAAGTGGTGGCTGGAGGTATGACCTCCTTTGACCAGCCAAAGAAACCAACGGCTGTTACCACTAAACATAACATTATGGTTCTTAACGTGCACTCTAATAAGAAGAACCATTCACATGGGTTTTTGGCTAAGGTGTTTAGTGTGTTGGATAAATGGCAATTGGCAGTTGATTTGATTTCTACTTCTGAAGTTCATGTGTCTATGGCTTTGCATTCAAATCTAGAAGAAGTACATCTCAAAGACGCATTGATTGCATTGAAACAATACGGTACGGTAGATGTCACACGCAAGATGTGTATCGTATCGCTGGTAGGTAAACAAATGAAACAGCTGCTGGGTATTGCTGGTAACATGTTTACTACCTTGGCTAACGCTGGCATCAATATCGAAATGATAAGCCAAGGTGCTAGCGAGATTAACATTTCTTGTGTTATTGAAGCTAAAGATGCTCTCAAGGCGCTTAATGTGCTGCATCAGCGGCTACTGGTTCATGTCGATGATCCGCCTTTGCTAGCGCAGCCATAAATATACCATTACCATAGTCCATTTTATATATATATATTCCCCTAGGTAGAGACATTTAACGCCCACGCACATACATCCATCTTCATATTCACACTCACATTCACGTTCACCATTACCATTAATACTATCAATTTCATATATACGTCATTAATTATTTATCATATTTTAATCCTCCCTAAAAATGCCAATTTAGAAAGCAAAGACTTGGTCTTCCAACTTGGAGACTGGCTTGGCCTTGTTGTAACCAATATCAACAGCAGCCTTCTTGACAGCGCTGATCATTGGTGGAGGACCACACAACAACAACTTGCAATCTTCACTTGGTTGAGAAATAGTCTCCCGCAGAATTTCAGCAGTGACAAACCCAACACCACCTTGCCACTTATCAGGTGGGTTGTTCAACACATAGTAAACGTTAATGTTTTCATGAGTAGCAGCCAGTTCATCCAATTCCTTCTTCAACAAGATATCTTCCGGATTAACATTAGCGAAAATCAAATTAACAATCGTCTTATCATCTGGGTTCTTGGCAATAGCTTGCAAAATTTGATACATTGGCGTAATACCGGTACCACCAGCAACCATGTTGATGGTATGGCACATATTTGGAGTATACTTGAATTGACCCTTTGGACCTCGCACTCGTACAGTGTCACCAACATTCAAGTTACCAATAACACGAGAAACATTACCCTTTGGATATGTCTTGATCAACAAGTCAAAGTACCCCTTTTCGTCGTCAGAAGATGTTGGTGTATAAGATCGAACAATCTCCTTGCCATCAATGTCGCATGCAATAGAAATG
>JAKTQM010001168.1:3069-24773 GCA_030558825.1 Blastobotrys niveus
AATTAAAGTACTAAATCTAGATGACATCATCTAGATTTAGTACTTTAATTTAAAACTGGTATGGACATAAAAGCAACTCTGATTTCATTGTCAATGATATTTATTTGAGGGACAAAAAGCATATTCCAGTAGTAGCGTTTGAAAGTACCATATTGACTCTATATTTTTAATTCCCTGTTATATCGGCTAAGGTCTGTTCTGCGGAGCTCCGTCATATATTCATATTAGTGATCCTCGACAAATGTAGGTGTGGGTTTATAAGCACAAACTGGATCCGATTATTAATCAGTCACCATCACTAGTATTACATGTTTTTTTTCTACAGAGAATAAATTTAATATTTATTTTCCTTTCTCCTTTCATTCAATTGACTTTATTGCTTCTCATTCTTTATTTTGAAGGATTGTTTAATCAAAGTTCTTCCTCTATACACTTACTTTCTCTCTGTTCGGCTCAAAGACAAAAAGGAAGGGCCTCGGACCGGGATTTCACCCTTTTTATTTTCCTAACCACACACACACACTAATTTTTCAGCCACTACTACCCGAATCAGACGACTTTTTGTTCTACTTTATTTATAAATACCCCCATTGCAAATCTGTTTTTTATTTATACATTCAACAATGTTTGACGATATTCCAACAGCCTTAGAAGCATTCAGTAAGTTTGTTTTTCCTTTTTCTTAGCTACCCCGAATGCCAGGTACAAAAGCGTGGAGGACTAACATATCGGACAGAAAACGGGAAGTTTTTGGTGGTTTTGGACAATGAGTCTCGGGAAAATGAAGGTGATTTGATCATCGCCGCAGATTCCATCACAACAGAAGATATGGCTTTCCTAGTCAAACATTCGAGTGGATACGTTTGTGCACCAATGACAAATGAAATCGCCGATCGATTGGACCTACCGCTAATGAGTTCAACCGGTAAGAGTGATCGTCACGGAACGGCTTATACTATTACATGCGACTATAAAGAAGGTACAACTACGGGCATTTCAGCACATGATCGAGCATTGACAGCACGAAAACTAGCAGATGGGAGTTCCAAGAGTGATGATTTTATGAAACCGGGACATTTGTTGCCATTGCGGGCTGTGGATGGCGGGTTGATTCAACGACAGGGACACACTGAAGCAGCAGTTGATCTATGTAAATTGACCAACAAGACTCCAGTGGGTGTGATTTGCGAATTGGTGCGTGATGATGATGGGTTGATGGCTCGAAGGGATTATTGCCTAGAGTTTGCAAAGAAGTATGGTCTCAAGGCGATTACAATTGATGATTTGGTGAAACATTTGCAGTCGTAAAAAAGAAGAAGATGATGATGATGAGTTTTCATAAAAAGGTAATATATATATAATTGATATATTTATGATCAAAAGATATAATAATAACGGACAAACAACAACAAACACACACTCACTTCTTTCATCTATAAATAACAGAGTCTAGTTAAAGGCTTGCTTGTTTGGCCAGTCATACTCTCGGTTCACATTCATCCAATCTTCCACCGTTTCGTCAGTGATTTGAGATCGCAAGTCTTGGAATTCGGCAACAAATTGTTGTAGTACTTCAATGCACTTCTTTTTCATTTCACCACTTAGAACCTTACCAGCACGGTAGTCAGCACCAAGCTGTTCAATTTCTTCATCATCTTCAATGAAGAATTGCAAGTATTGGTATGGCACGTCAACTTCAGTGTCACCGCCGTACTTGATATGGTCTTCTTTCAAAGCCTTACCACCAGAGAATGCATGCTTCTTGATCTTGTTAGCAATTTGCTTAGGAGTGTCATTCATGAAAATAGCCGATGAGTCAATAGAAGCAGACATCTTGGACCCTGGACCTTGCAAAGCAGGGAAAAACTTGGAATGAATCAAGGAAGGTTTCTGGAATCGGAGCTTGGCAGCCACATCTCGACAGACACGGAAATATGGATCTTGGTCAATAGCGCATGGAATCAAACATGGAATATCAGTTCGGTTACCAAACAAGTGTGGGAACGAGCTGGAGAAGGCTGTAGCGATCTGCACCGATGCAAAGTGGACTCGGCCAATGTTGGCGGAATCGTCAAAGCCAAACACAGCCTTAGCAGTGGAGGTGGTGATTTGACGAGCGGTTCGCACCACATTTTCATAGAATGGAGCACACATGTACTTCAAGTCACTGAAGATGAACGTCTTCTTCTTATCGAACCCAACAGCGATGATATCCTTGGCGTTTTCAATGCTGAACTTTTTGACATCTTCGATGGTTAGACCTTGCTTGAACAAGAACTTTTCATCATCAGTAAGTTCGATCACAAGTGGAACATCAAACACATCTTGCAACCATTTGGTGAACTTGAATGGGATCATATGGCCCATATGCATAGATCCGGCAGAAGGACCCCGTCCAGTGTATAAGAAGAATGGCTTTTTTTGTTCATGTCGGTCCAAAATCACTTCAATATCTCGAACACTGAAGAACATACCTCGTCGAAGTAATGGGTGTGGCTTGTGACCAGTGACTTTTTCAAACCGATCTAGAACATCTTGGGTGATCTTTTTGGTACCGAATTGTTCAATGATTTTATCATAGTCGATTTCTTTCAATTCACCGTCGACAGTGGCACCTTGAACATCCCATGGGGTGATTTTCTGTTCCTGGGAAACGTTCATATTCTCAACACCACTTGTGGTGTCCTTAATTTCACTTTCACTCATGGTTTTGATAGTACAGGGAAGGTTAAAATGACTGAATTGGTTGGAGTAAAAAAAAATGGGGGAACGAAATATTTTTCAGTCGTCCCAGCGGAGGGCTTGATCTCGTGTTGAGAGTGCGGCTAGGGAATAGAAAATATAAACACAAATAGGGTCGAATCGAATACCAAACAACAAATATTAGGCATTGGTATTAAATCAAGTACGTACAATAAAAAGATAAAAGCTTGGGGGAAAAAGGTTAGCATCCATGACTAAGGATCAAATTTATTGAGTCCATCGTCGTTCAGCTTCCTTCCAGTTGACAACATTCCAAATAGCCTTGAAATAATCCGCCTTGACGTTTTGGTATTGCAAGTAGTAAGCATGTTCCCAAGCATCAATACCAACAATTGGAATATACGATCCAGTAACTGGGTCTTGGTTTGGCTTGGTGATGGTTTCCAAAGCGCCATTTTCAGTGTTCTTGACAATCCAAGCCCAACCGGAACCTTGAATACCAGCTAGCTTGGTGTTCATGTTCTTGATCAAGTTGTCCAAAGAACCAAAATGGTGAGTGATAGCCTTATCCAATGGAGAACCAGAAGCTGGGGGTTCACCACCGCCTTGAGAAGTTGGGGCCAAGTTCTTCCAGAACAAAGAATGGTTGATATGACCACCACCGTGGAAGTTGATCAATGGTTGCAATTCAATTTGCTTTCGAATATCACCTTGGTGCTTGGCTTCAGCCATTTGTTCAGCAAAGGTATTGTATGAATTGACGTAGGTGTTGTGATGCTTGGAGTGGTGCAATTCGTTGATTCGAGCGGAAATATGTGGTTCCAAGGCGCCATAGTCGTAATCCAAGTCTGGCAAAGTGGCCTTACCTCGAGCGAAGACGGTAGAAGAAGCAGTAATGCTGGACTTTGGAATTGATCGAAGGCAAGTCTTGGTGATAGCAAACGACATTGTTGTGTAGTGTGTGTGTTTTTTTTGTTTGTTTGTTTAGAAATCAAAAAAGAAAGACGGTCTTTTATATATATATTTTTGTGAGTCGGCGGTGCGGGCCCGCTTGTTTTGGGCTGGGAGCAACACAGCAAATCGAAGCGATTCAAAACCGGCACCAACCGGGATACAATATTTTGGCATATGAAGAATAATCAAGAATAGGTGCAAGGATAGCAAATAAATGTCGGGTAGCATGGAATTGGTTTATTATCAGGGTGGTTATAAGAGAGTTGAAAGAGTTAACAGTGCTGGTTAAACCCTCATAACCTGTAGTCGCGCTCACACTCTTTGACATTGATATTCTAGTGATTGCTCTTCAGTCCAATTTGTATTATCAATTCCGTTCTTCGTGACACAGTTCTACCTTAGTCTACATTAATCATGGACGATCAGTTAGGAAGTCTCGACCGCTGACTGAGTGGATGATGTAATAACTTGACTTTTTTGCTTGCCAGGTGCGGCTCTTGCTTCTCCGATGTCCGAGTATGAGCCGATTGGGGGGCCTAAGCGGGGAGAAGTCCAACTTGACATTAAAAGATATCTATAATAGTTCTGATAAAAACCCATAGACAGTTTGCGATGAGAGATATTTCGCTAGTTATCCGTAGCTCTAGTTCAGGGGCCATTCCTATCGCCATCAATGTGGGGGTGGGAATAACCTTGCGATTATGTAAACATACTGCCAAAATTAGATAATCAAATAATTAAATCACCCAGTAGACACACACACTCCTTTTTTTTCGTGTTTTAATTCATTCACAACCTTCAACTTTGAAAAATAAAACATAGAAAATGTCCCTCGATACTTTGGTCGGTGCTGGAATGTTGACTGTCGCCACAGCTGTTTTTGTCTATTACACAACATGGACCTTCGTCTTGGTATGTGTTTGAACCCTTTATAAGATTTTTTTTTTTTTTTTGGCATGCGTGTCGTGTTGTGTTCATTTCACACTCCTGAAAAATTCAAGCTGTCTGCTCGGCAATGTCGCTAACACGCAAATTACTATATTTTAGCCATTCATTGATGAACCAAGTTGTATCCATTCTCTATTCCCAGCTCGAGAATGGGCTATTCAGATCCCAGTGATGCTGTTGTTGGCCGCTGTCGCTTTGATTGGTACATTTATTGGCACAGTAATGATCAAATCAGCCGAGAAGGAACGCCAAAAGAAGGAGGCCAAGAAAGCTCAGTAACGGCGCATGATTCTTTTTTGACAAGAGAATCTAGAAAAAGTTGTTTCTATCAATAAATTCTATTTTTTACTAATTTCAATACGTTGTTGTATGTTTGATAATCATGATCACCAGGGAGGGGAGAAATAAAAAGGGACCAGATGTAAGGGACACAACCTTCACGTAGTTTTTTCGTGAGCGATTTTAGTCGTCTCGCGTATATTTGCCGGGTCTTGTAGTTTGTTCTTTTTAATTGCCTCGTGCCCTTTAATATTGCCTATTTTAAACTATGCATTAAGTCAATGCCTGGCCCTGACTACTGGCGGGGAACAAACCCCACATACGAAATCTATTATTATTATTTTTCTTTAATAGACTGGAACTAGATTCGATCTTAACGAGATGAATTGTTTCGAAATATGGTGCTAAAGATCCTGTAAACCTGATACCGTTTGTATTCGTATTTGAAACTGAACTGCACCTCTGGAGAGGGAAATCCAGCTTCTAAGCAAGTAGACGTAGCCAGCCACTGTGTACCACAACTGCATACCTCCGATCGGTGCGGTGCAGCAGCAGCAGCCCATTTTGTGCCGCGTCTTGAAAGCGCCCATAATTTAAATCATTTTGGTGCAGCCCAAAAAGCTAACTAGTTTAAGCGCAATTTTATGTAATTGTCTTTTCCCTTTCCTTTAAGCGCTTCCATCATCATAACAACAGCAACATATATTAACACCAGTATTCACAGCAGATCTTCCGATTTAGAAATCAGTGTTATCGACAATTTGTAGTGGGGAGGATATATTTTAGAAATACTGACGGTTCCTTATTTATCTTTCTGAACGGGATTTTGAAAGGCAACAAGATTACAGTAACCACCACGACAGTATAAACCGGCCATCACAGACGAGAGATTTGTTTTCGCTTTGAATAGCTCAAGCGGTGTGGGGAAACTTTTAAATGGTGTATCATCAGACAGTTTAGTATGTACAGAGGGTATCCTGGTAGAAGGTTTAGGGGAAGACAGGAAAAGCTAACGAATGAATGACTCTTGTAGATGAGGGAATCCAACCAACTAGCGTCGAGCTCTAGAAAAGACGACAGTGGCAGTGTTCACAGCCTTGATGAGGCAAAGGTACCCATGTCATTACGCTGGGAACGACAGTCATCTTCCTCGTCCTCGTCGTTTCTTATTAACTTGGACTCGAGAGGAGGGTTCGGCAACGCAAGTTCTAGCACTAAGGATTCAAGAGTAGGAGGAATAGGAATAGGAGCAGGAGGAGGAACGGGAACGGTAGGAGGAGCAGGAGCTACAGGTATGTCAGCAATGACTGCGGAGACGTTGAAGCATGCTATTGCGTCGTCATCAGCTCAGGATATTCTGATGCCAGATTTGTATGACCTGATTTTGTCGTTGAATTGTGATTGCGGGTTTGAAGCGTTTTTCAACAACTTGATTGATATATTTGAGACGCATTTTGGAGCACAGAGGTTATCACTTACTGTTCCAAGAGATGCTACGGATATCATCAATATTCCCTGGGGGTTGAAGGCGTTGTGGAACAAGAATACTCCGATATCTGAGGAGCCAGTGTTTTCGCATCAACAACAACAACAGCAGCAGCAGCAGCAGCAACAACAACGAATGCGGCATCAGGAAGGTGATGATGAGGATAGCTGGGATACAGATGAAGAAGGAGAATATGAAGATGATGACTTTCATGGGAATGGTGTGACATTTACTCCAAAGGATTTAGGCGGAGATGCTACAGCAATTTCTTCAAGTGCATTTAATGATAATGATAGCAATACGAAAAATAACGATCACGAAGACACGACAATTACACCAGATGGTAATACCCGCCCATCCATGCAGCATACACACTCATTTAGACGCAAGTTCTCATTGAGCCGCAAGTTATCGTTCAAACGAAGCAATAGTTCCTCTTCTCCCGCATCAACAACAAAGCCCCTGACGACATCTTCAGTAGATACGACACCCACTGCAAAATCGCCGGCAACACTCAAGGAGGAACGTGCCGATTCTGAACAATTAAAAGTTGAGGACCATTCTCCGGACGATAATGGGTCTAAAACAAACGAGAGCAGTGGCAAACAACCACATTTGCGTATCTTTGATAAATTGAGAACGCTAGAATGGGAAGATGACCCCTTGATTGCCGAGCAACAGGTGGGTAATGTTTTGGATAATGATCGGCTAGTGATGCTGCAGAGAAAATACACCAAAACGAAGGTTGGTCGGGGACCACAGCAAACTAATCTTAACAACCATCACACTAACCAACAACAACAACAACAACAGCAGCAGCATCGCCCATCAAGGGAGTTTTTCTATGATACTGAGCAGGCGACGGTATCGCCATGGTCAAGATCACCAGCACCATCGCCTGCTATAATTCGTGAAAACAACGAGAATCCATTTTTTACCGGTGCTTTTGAAATGGAACGGGCGTTTGAAGATCCTAATCCTAATCAACTGCACAAACCAACCCGGCCAGTCGACGCTATCGGTTACGAAGATACTTATTCGATAATCCATATTCAGCTGATTATGCCTTCAAAAACGAATGATAGCCGGCATGTACATCATCAACGTTCAGCACCATTGGCTATTCTATCATTCATGTCGACGTTGATTCCGTTCCCAAATAAACTAAGGAGCGTTATAGATCGACTTGCTCCTCATATCGCCAATGCTTATGCTCAAGCATGTGCGCATTCTAACTTACTCAAGCTGGTGGCTGCCAAGACTTATGCTAGCCATCATCTTCGACCAAACTCTGGTGTTCATTTGCGTCGTTCGCCGTTTTATGAACTGTCACCAGTGGCTACCGCCGACTCTACGCCCAATGCGACATTATCTCACGGACTGGACCGACTGGGCAGTACTGACATGCATTATTTCTCTCAAACAGAAGATTACGATTCGAGACGCAATTCTTCATTATCTCCACATCGTGGCAAACGGCCTGCTACCACTTCTTATTCTTCTTCTTCTGCTGCTGCTCCGTCGTCGCCGCAGTCGCCTAAGGCTCATGCGCGTCGCTCGTTGCCGAACGTCAAGTGTGAATCAAATCAGAAACAGCCGCTGAAGCGGGTTCGGAAACATCGTGTACGGCCGCATATTCGCAAGCTATTGCATTCATATGGCGCGTCATTTATGTCAGAACCGGAAAGGGCCATTACTTCGCCGGGGCAGCAGTCCAATGATGACGAAGAAGGATCTCGATCGCAACGAAGCAGTATCTCGATACAAGGAGGAGTATCAGGACCAACAACAGCAGCAGCAGCAACGGAAGTTGCTCAACGGCAGCGGGCATTTGTTGGTAGCGGGTTTGAAATGCCAAAACCATCAAATAAACTGCTACGTACCATGCTTGATGCTATTCCAGTGCATGTGTTTATGGCCGAGCCGGTTCAAGGAGATATAACCTGGGTGTCGAATCGGACTTTATCGTTTAGGGGCCAGACAGCTGAGGAGTTTATGCGGGATCCTACTGCCAGTATTCATCCGGACGATTTGAATGATTATGTGGATGCATGGAATAGTGCACTGGATAAAGGCGAGCCGTTGGGCCGGATGGTGCAAGTGCGGCGGTTCGATGGAGGGTACCGGGCGTTTTTTATGCGTGCTGTACCTCTAAGAGATGAAAAGGGGGTTGTGACACATTGGTTTTGTACATTGATGGATATCCACAGTGAGCGGCAATCGCAATTGGATGCATTGCAACATGCTCATGAAACTGCTGGGGAGCAGAAATATAAATCTCTGGCTGAAAGTACTCCAATTATCGTGTTTACGACTCATCCAAGTAAAGGGCTGCGGTATGCTAATAACAAGTGGTTTGATTACTCGGGTAGAACAGCGGCAGAGACTTATGGGTTCCAATATGTTAACGCGATTCATCCACAGGACCGGGAGAAGGGAGTATTGCCACTGAATAAGGATGGGGTTCCAAATGTAGAAAAGTTCCGAGGCAAGGAGTATAAGAATGGCATTTATTCGGTGGAGATTCGGCTCAAGAATAAAGAAGGGGATTATCGATGGCATTTGGCAACGTTTTCATGTTCTGATAACAATGCCCAGAATGATTCAATTTGGTTTGGTACGTGTACTGATATCCATGACCAAAAGCTGATCCAACAAAAGTTGAAGGAAGCTAAAGATGCGGCACAGCGGACTATTGAGAGCAAGTCTAGGTTCCTGTCGAATATGAGCCATGAGATTCGTACGCCATTGATTGGTATCAGCGGGATGGTTGGGTTTTTGCTAGACACACCGTTGACAGAAGAGCAGCTGGATTACTGCCATACTATCTCCTCGTCATCAGAAGCATTGTTGATGGTTATTAATGATATCTTGGACTTGTCCAAGGTCGAAAGTGGGAAAATGTACTTGTCTTATAAATGGTTCCATGTGCGGCGGCTAGTGGAGGAGGTCAATGAACTGCTCAGCTCAATGGCAATTTCCAAGAACTTGGAACTGAATTATATTATCGACAATGATGTGCCATCATGGGTCAAGGGTGATCGAGTGCGACTACGGCAGGTGATGTTGAACCTGATTGGTAACGCCATCAAGTTTACTGATGAAGGCGAGATTTTCACGCAATGTAGGATCAAGGAGTATGTCGGGCAGGATTCATCGGTTATTATGGAATTTCAAGTTCATGATACAGGTCGTGGGTTTACCAAGGATGATGCTAAGCGCATGTTCCAGCCTTATTCGCAGGTTCACGATGATTTCAAGCTCTGTGGATCGTCATCGGCTAATAATAGTGGGTCAGCCAGTGGTACTGGTGGTACTGGTCTAGGGTTGGTAATTTCTCGACAACTAATCAAGCTTCATGGTGGTGAATTAACAGCGGAAGGAGTCAAGAATCAAGGTTCGACATTCACCTTCACATGTAAAGTATCGTTGCCGAGTGATGAGGATGCGCCGTCGACGGAAGAAAAGAATAAAGAAATGGGCGCCGCGGATCCAGAAGCGTCACAGCCAACCAAGATCAAGACGGATCTCAAGATTTTGGTCGTTTGTCCTTACAAGTTTACGTTCCAATCTATATCGCATCACATCTTGACGACAGTAGCTGATCCATCTCGATGCGAACTGAAGCTTGTGCAGACGGTTGACGAGGCAATGGAACTGTTTGATGGTAAGGGGCGTGCCGAGGGACAACCCTTCACTCATGTCGTTGTGAACCGTAATGATGTTGGCGATGTGGTCAAATTTATCAAGTTTATGATGGATTGTAAGGAAAAGTTTGTCGACACGGGTATTATTGTTCTCACTACGCCGACACAACGATCCAAGATCAACAAGCGAATCCCTCTTGATGATAATCAAAGTCCAAAAGTCACGTTCCTGCCAAAACCACTGAAACCGAGCCGGTACTCGGTGGTGTTTGATCCAGCGCGGTTGCGAGCAGAATCCAGGGATACCAAGATGGCCAATGCACAGCATGATGTGGAGAGTCACAAGTCGGTGTTTGATGGGTTGGCGAAATTCGCTGGTGGTAAAGGGTACAGAATCCTACTTGCTGAAGATAATTTGGTGAATCAAAAGGTTATTAGCAAGTTTTTGGCCAAGGCTGGGCTCAAGTGTGATGTAGCTGCTGATGGCGAAGTGTGTACGACAAAGTTCTTTGAAAAGGGGGTTGGATATTACAGTATGATATTGTGTGATTTGGATATGCCGAGAAAAGATGGGTTTGGAGTGTGTAAAGAGATTCGAGAATGGGAATCGACCATGAATATGACACCTAAAGTACCGATTGTCGCGTTGAGCGCGTATGTTATGAGTGATATGAGCGAAAAGTGTAATGAAGTTGGGTTTACGCGGTATATTTCCAAGCCGGTGGAGTTTTCGCATTTGAAAGATACGATTATTGAGATTTTAACGGATGTAGAGACGCAATGATGAATAAAAGAAAGTATGTAGAGACATGAACAAGAAAAAAAAAATTTGGAATATCATGAGCAATGTGGTATGTATGGTAGGATATGGATATGGTATGGCTAGCAATGCTGCTTCTGCTGCTGTTGTTGTGTGTCAATGTACCTTTCAAAATCGCTATTTACAACTGCCGCATCCAAGATGTGTACTTTTTATGCTTGTGTTCCTTGTGTTTGCCAAGATCCGACGATGAGTTTGCATTTGATGAAGGTGAAGCAGTTGACGGCGGCGTGAACGTTCCATAGCCTGTACCTTGAGGTTGTTGGTGCAAACGTGAATTGAATAAAGGTAAAGGTGTAGATAAAGTACTAGCTGGTGTGTTTGCTGCCGGATTAGTGACAGGAGTAGTGCCTTCTGACGCGCTCATTGGATCTGTAGTTGTTGCTCCTCCACGATTGTAGGCGGCGCTTAAAACATTTGGCGAGCTGTTGCTGCTACTTCCACTCTGGCTTAACGATATCTCGAGGTCATCCAAGGCTGTTTCTGGATCTATAGCATATACGTTGCTAGCTTTAAGTCGGATCATTGGTGCAAGCGAGTGAAAAGAGTGATAGTGATAATGAATAGATGCAAGAGATCGGCAAAGTGGGCATCGCATCGCTATTTGTACGCCACGCCACGCCAAGCCGCATGGAAACAAAGCCGCAAATTCATGTCAGAAGCAAAGACTAAACATTAGAGTTGAATCGTTCCCTCCAATCCATCCCGCCATTGCGATGGCAAACCGTCTTAACAAAGGTTATTTTGTGTATGTCCATGTACTTTGAAAAAGTCTAAACGAGACATGCTCTAAATATAGAACATATTTGTTGTGTTGGTTTTAACGGGAAGCTAGTAGTTATACCGCCTAAGGTAAATCTGTTGGTTTTTCATAGAAGAATAAATGAAATGATTTTGTTTTGTTGCTGGCTGTTAATGTATGCTTTTATCTCTTCTACACACATCTATATCTATTATTCCATGTCTCAGAAAATCCCCGATCCACCATAATAATAATCTCTACAACTAACATATCTTCCTTGTTTAAAATCGAGGGAATAATGACTACTATGTAAAATGAAATAGATCCATTGTAAAGGCTAGATGATCTAGGCAAATTCCATATCTTTGGGATTTTTTTGTCAAAGATTTTGGATAAAGCTATACTTTGTAGGACCAACAAACAACAACAACAACAACTGATACGCTGTGATGGTGCCGCCCCTCCGGCGCCCGCCAGCGATAGTCAACGCAGCTTCATTTTCCACCTGCTTTTTTTAAAAAAAATCACACTCACACGCACATACAGCAGCATATTCACAAAGTATTCCATCTTTTTTTTAAAGTTTTTTTTTGGTTCTTTTTTCTCTTTACTTTCTTGGTTGTGGGATATCATTCTATAATTCAATTGAATTGATTTTAAGGGGATATCACGAAATATATCTATAATCAGTCCACTCGGTAATACGAGCCGCCAATTGTTTTTATTTTTTTTCTTTCTTTTCTTGTTGTGTGTTTTTTGTGTTGTGCGGATTTCCCTCTTTCCCTCTGTCCAGTTCGGTAGTTTTTTCTTATTATTTTATAAAGAACACCATCGTGAAAGCATTGCATCACATCGCATTTTTTTGGTTGGATATAAACTTACAGCAAATAGCTGATGGTATAACTATTCTCTTTTTGAAATGTCTATATCTGTATCCCAGGTACCGACAGTCTCAACAGATAACCTCAAGTCAAGTTCTACACCAGTAGTGGATGCCACGCTACAGTCAGATCAATATCATCAACAAAAGCATATACATAGTCAGCATACATACCAGCGGCCTCAGCATCGATTCCAACGGTCAGAAGATTCACAGGTAGAGAATTGGCAGCAACAGTCATCACAGAGTAATAACAATAACAGTTCAATGCCGGAAGCTAACTACAATTATCAACAGCAGCCGTCTCACCAGCAGCAACAAAGTAGTGTAGAATTGGGGATTCCACCGTCATCGGAAGAATGGAAAGAACGAGGTGCGGCAACGCTAGTGAAATCAGAAAAGGATGAGAACGGTCAAGTAGTCGCTAGAGTAATCAAAAAGGGGGTGAAGGATTTCAATTTTGGCGCGACACTAGGTGAAGGGTCGTATTCTACAGTAATGATGGCGTCTGACCGCCAGACGTTACGAGACTATGCAGTAAAAGTACTAGATAAACGACATATTATCAAGGAAAAAAAGGTCAAGTATGTGAATATCGAAAAGAACACGCTCAACAGGCTAGGTGACCACCCTGGGATCATTCGGCTGTATTATACATTTCAAGATGAACAAAGTTTATATTTTGTGCTGGATTATGCACCGCATGGGGAGTTGTTGACGCTTATTAAACGAATGGGGTCTCTAGATGAAGATTGTACAAGGTACTATGGCGCCCAGTTACTAGAAGCGGTGGAGTTTATGCATAGTAAAGGTGTTATACATCGTGATTTGAAACCGGAGAATATCTTACTTGACGATAAGATGCGTATCAAGATTACGGATTTTGGTACAGCAAAGTTATTAAGCGCAACAGGTGAAGAGGATGAAAAAGGTAATCCGGTGTATCCGGAAGACGTCAGAGCGAATTCGTTTGTGGGTACGGCTGAATACGTGTCGCCAGAACTATTAACAGATAAAGCAGCAGGTAAAGCATGTGATATCTGGGCGTTTGGATGTGTGATGTTCCAGTTGATAGCCGGTCGACCGCCGTTCAAAGGTGCTAATGAGTACCAGACGTTTCAAAAAGTGGTCAAGTTACAGTTTTCGTATCCGCCAGGGTTTAGCTCGTTGGTACGGGAAGTTACCAAAAATGTACTGGTGTTAAATCCTGCCAACCGAGCGACCATTCCGGAGATCAAACGGTTGGAGCTGTTTAGTACAGTCAATTGGGCTGACCGCAGATCAATTTGGAAACGCCCTCCACCACGGTTGCAGCCGTTCAAGCCGGCCGCTCGGCAGCCTTCTAATACGGGGAAGCTGGGGATTTTGTACTCGCGACCAAATCAAACTGGACCACAGCAGCTGGCGCAGCCTGCTTTGCAGGTACGAACGCATTTTGGTTCCTCTCCACCGACGCAGCAGCAACCTAATCAATCAAGTAATAAAGAATATCACCATCATCAACAACATCAGCAGCAACCGCCGCAGCGACAAGCTAGTAATGCAGCGTTAGTGGCTAGTAAGAATGCAGTATCATCAGCCACTGCAGCAGCCGCTGCGCTGAGTAAAAGTTCAGAAAGTGCATCATCAAACAAAGCATCAGGAATTACGGGTATGCGTCCAGCTATGCCTCAGACGAGGAAAAGTACTGGTCATTTGAATGGTGGTGAGACGCCAACATCGCCTACCGGGGCCGCTCCAGTTCGACGAGCGTCATCTAATCAATTGAAAACAGTCATGCAGCAGCAACAGCAACCACCTGCTAGTGAACCTAGAATGGAACGAAGGCTATCACAGCCCATGCTGAGTAGGCCATCACAGCAGCAGGAATCGCCTACAGAACAGAAACAACAACAGCAGCAGCAGCCGAGTAAACGAATATCTATCCCACCAGCATCGAAACTTGACGCAGAATGGAGTTCAGTGCTGCTTCATTATGATGAACGTGTGCTCAAGGTGGGCCATGTAGGGCTTGTTACCAGCTCAAATAGCCAGGACGACATGGACCCTGACCGGGAGCCTAGCAAATTTTCCAAGTTTTTCACTGGTTCAAGACGCAAGAAACGTACGTTGGTAGTAACGTCCTATGGCCGAATGTTGATCACTGGTAACGACGATAAAAAGATTCGCGTCGATATACCGCTATCATTGCCGCAGGTGTCGGTAAGGGAATACCAGCATAATAAAAAGTCCAACAATGGATCATTCTCGATTGAAACACACAACAAGGTTTATACGATCGAAGATGCAAATGGATCAACGGGGTGGATTGATGCCATTGAGAAGTCGAAACAGATGCATGCACAGCATAACCAGCAGTTGGCAAGCAAGACACACGCAACTGCCGCGCATGCAGCAGCGTTGGCAGTGGGCGCTGGAGGTAGTGGAGGAGGAGCAGCTGGCTCTACTAGAAATAATGCAACCTATGCTACGACTCAGCAGCCGGTTGATGTATCCAGTTCGTCTTTTTTGCAGAGAAATGAAGAACGGAAGCAGAAACGTCGCTGATTTGTGTGTAAGTATAAAGTTGGCAGTGACTACTTGATTTATTATTATTTTTTATTATTACTTAATTATACATATTTCTCACGTTTTTTTCGTACTGGTCTCCCCCGCGCTTGAAGAGTCGTTGCGTCAAAAGCTGTACATTAAATAAGGTGCCCACGAATTGGATGGACGCCAACGTTACGGCAGTCTTTGGAAGGAATTGGGCCATACGACATAAACTTTCGTTCACCTTCCAGGCAAATATACCAGGACGAGCCACCATTGTACTCTAACAATAACCCACGCGCGTCGTATTCTGTTTGTACTGGCGAAGACTCGCTGAATGTTAACACACCTTGTCCATCGACACTGCAATGGTATACTCCAGGCTGTTGTCCTCTCGACACGTACTGTAACCCCCCTTCATAGTTTGTATAGAATCCGTACTTGCGTGGATCTTCAGCTAGGTAACCGCGAATCCCGCCATCTGGTGATTGTTGAGGAACAATGTATATTTCCTTGTATAGTGGGTATCGTGGGGATGTGACGCTGAGCTGAAATGTCTGTTCCAGTTCAGCGAGTACTACTGAAAGCAGAGTAAAGAGTAATATTGTAAACTTCATTGGTAGGTGTTCTTAAAAATATCAAAACCTTCAGATCCAAGTGGGTTTGGAGAGGAATAACAGTGCTATTTATACTACTATACGCGCTACGTGTGTTGAGATAGCTATCTATGTTTTAAATTCCTGATGAGATTTGATCGATCCTGATCCGGATCGCGGCGGCGGCGGCGGCGCTTATGAGCCGCACAATTTTTAGATCTTTACCCACTCGACATCTGCTCACCTGTGAAACCGCCAAAACTAATTGCTATCGTTCGCTATTCTGCTAATTCGACAAATTTCGCTAATCAATGCTATTCAAGACGCTAGTATTTTTCTGTTTTCTCATACCACATTTATGCACTGCACAACGAGGTTGGCCATGGCCCAAACCGCCAGCAGGCTGGGATGCCGGGTTAAGCGCCAACGGCGACTATGAAGACGACGACACACCAGACACTATTGTTGACTGTAGCAAGGCAACGGAAGCAGCAGAGGTATGCAACGAGCGTGTACTTGACCATGTATTGGATTCCAGGGTTGGCAACTTACGCTGCAACAAGAATGACTATCGGTGCCGTTGTGAATTGTATCTAGACGCTATGTTGTTGAGCGGCTGCTCGGATGTGTGTTACCCAGGGTACCAGTATAAAACAATTCATGATATGTGTGTTGCAGGGTTGGTGTTATGGGCTGGGTATGAAGATGGAGAAGCAGCAGCTGTGGCGGCTGCCACAGTGACCCAGGGCAAGGTTAATCAGCATGGTGTTAACGGGACGGTTGCTCAAAGAGCACCATTACCTTTCAGTCAAGCAGTTGGACGATACGAATTGAATTGGTGGGAGAAGTTTAAAGTTACTACATGGTACTTAATTCAGCGTGAGCTGGAGGTGGCTGATTTGCCGTGTGTTGTGGCGGGTGTGTTGATCGTGGGGTCGGCGTGGTTGGTTTATATCCAGGAGGTGCCGAACTGAATCTTTACCGGTGGCCATGAGATCGTGGGAGTAGTGTGGATAAATAAGGATATGAGATAGCTTTTATTTTCGGGATAAAAATATAACCGGTTTACGTACATAAGAGATTTTTCTGGGCAAAAATGAATGTGCTGCTATTTTTTTTAGTCGCGGCGCACTGGTTCATGGACCAATGAAATACCCTCGCATCCCTCATGTGGAGGGATAGGGTGTGTTGGAGTCGAGTTGATTGGAATTTCCTCAAAGAACGCAATAGAATACCCTTCCCGTCCAGGAACTTTACAAGCGTACCAATGGTACTTGTCGTGGAACGTGAGGAAGTTATGTTCACCAAGGTTGAACCCCTGTTGTGCTCCTTTAGGTGCGACATCTCGAGTTCGTAGGTTCAAAATCGGGATATCATGAGGTTTGTCGTACACTCCTACAGTACCATATGCCGTTTTGCCGTCGGGAGTGTTGAATCGTAGTTGCATAGCTTCAAGTTGGAACGATGAGTCGGTTGGTGGATCATCGCTGTCTCCTGCCCATGCCCAGAAGACGCCTTCGGACGGGGTAAATCTTTTGGGGACGACGTACTTGTTGTTGACGTCGGAGAGGCCAGAGGAGATACGCAAGTGGAATGGTGAAGTGAGACCTGGTCCGCCTGTGCACAGTGCGGTAGCGAAGAAAAGTGGTAGTGCTAGTTTCATGGTTGATGCTTGTGGAGTGAAAATGATGGGGATAAAATTGTGGAATGAGATGGTCCTTATATAGTCGAGAAGGAAGAAATAAAAGGTTAGGGTTGATGAATGAGGTACCAAAACTGGATATAGTTCAGCCGCTTTGGTAGCGAGGGGTGTGCGCACAACTGAGACATGGGTCCAGTCAGCCGTGCCTTTGCGATGAGAGAAGCATGGAGCGCGTCCATTCCAGAGCTCTTTACCCCCGAAGAGTACATGTATGAGCTCGGTAGTTCTCAGGACGTCAGGCTTAGAAACTGTTAGTAGAGGCTCAGAAACGGACAGAAAGTACGTGGTTTGTTGATAATGAAGAGAACAGGGTCTGTCGCCATGGCAAATGTATATTAAATCTTCAATATAATGTGCACCTTTACTTTGTATACCTATTAATAGAAGTTTTTCATAGCTTTCCTTAAACATCAAGATTTTTAATAGTGCGGCTAATCTGTTCGCAATACCCCGCATGTTATGTCACTGGTTTCTGGCCAGTTGTACTAATTTAAGAAGCAGAACGTCAAACACAATATTGCCAGGTAAGCACTAGCGGGGTAGGTTGCTGTCTTCGCTGGATTACTTGTCGCCCCCAAACAGATCTCGGTTGCTTCATGCCGCAGTCTTTACAGATGCGACGAGTTCGGGCCAGAATTCCAAAAAATGGTGACCAGGTACACACATGCGTGCATGATTAGAAACCATTTTGCTGTCCGACCGGCATTCACCCTTTGACACAAATTTCCCCATATAGAGCATGACGTTATATTATAACTATTTTTGCTTAATCAATGTCTAGGCAATAGTTTTTCGGTCGAATCGGCGAGACGCACACGTTGCCAAAGCGATGGACGATATCAACTCGGCTAAATGGAAAGATAACTTGTAAAAGACATTATTACAGAAATGAAAAAAGAAAAATTAGAACGTAAAATTACAGAAATCATTGCTTATATATATATACCATCTAGGCAGCTTGAAGCACAATCTTCTCACATCGATCCGGGGCGTCACTATTCATAGCAGTGATAACCAGCTCACTGTTACTATCGGTATCACCCAAAGCACAGGCATACCAAATATCAGCACCACCCAGCAGCAGAGTACCATCGTCATCAACTCGGAACGCACTGTGCTTTGCTGCATCCTTTTGAGCCTGCTTTTCTGCCTTTGCTTGTTGTTTTGCTGGTAGTTCGCCATTAGTAGTCCCCTCAACAGCAAACACATTGGCACCCATTGGAGTCTGAGCAGCCCCAACCGATACCCAGCCGTGATAGTTTCCATCGTCGGCAAAGTACTCCAATTCACCGTGATCGTCAAGGGTGAAGCTGCCTTCTGGCATAGTCTCGCTTACAAACCCGTAGAACACGTTGCTATCGCCGCTGGCTGGTGGTGCTTTTGGTTGTAGGTATTGTCCGTCCAAGTCACCGGATTTTGATGAAGAGATGACGAGTTTGAATGAGTTGTTGTCTTGGGCAATTGCTGAGCTTGCCAATGCCAATACTGATGCGAATGCTGCTGCTACTGTCTTCATTATGTGTATATGTATAAATTTAAGAAGAAAAAAGGTATATGTTGAGAAAGAAAGAAAAAATAAGGCACAAGAATCTCGTTTAAAAATTAAAGAAAAAATTACAAGAGTGAATTCAACCCCTTTTCAGGATCTTGAGCAAGTGGTAGGCTTATATATTTATCGATCTAATCGATCGGTACCTTGTTTTACTGGGGATGTTTTACCAGAAGAATCGGCAAGGGGTAAAAACAACATGGATCGGCCGAGTTGATTGCCTTAAATGGAATAAATGTCATTTAAACGTGCATATTTACGCGCACTCTTCTCCTGTTTTTTTTATCCATGACGCTTGTAAAATGGGGTCGGTAATTGGATCAGGAACCAACGGAGAAAAGAAAAAAGTGCATGCGTCATTTTCCACGTCTTTTTATTTTGTCCTGCCTCTGTGTGATCTTCAGTTCGTTTAGCCTCCTTCGTGGATGCATTCTCGGAACCATGTTGGGGTAGAAGTCGTTTGGCTCAAGTAGTGTGCGCGCTGATTTATGGTTTTGTTCTTGGCATGTCAGAGCCTTGGAATACGGGGTGAATGGTTACTTGTTCGGTTGGTTATTTAGTGTTCTTCTTTCTGTCAATTGAGGAGAAGTGCCAGTTTCTTTAGTGACGGCGAAATATAAGTATGTTCTCAGGGACACATGTAGCGGAATATTGCGTGAAATATAGTGTAACGTCGTAGAAACGATGATTGACAATTGAGAATAGGTGAGACGGTCGATATTATATTACCTATTTTTTTTACATAGATTATAGATTATACCAATGGCTCAGATTTTTCGAAAATCCATCTCTGTTTGCCGGGCTCAGCCGCATGGGTGCCCCTTAACCTTACTTCACCATCAGCTATTGCGAGCCGCCGAAAGCATCAATGAGATAATCCAGCTGAGAATTAACGACAATCTGCTCTTTAACAAGTCTAGTCAAGTATTCGCGCCTGCCTGGTCTTTTTGTGGAAAATTTTTGGGCTTTGTGTAGAAATTAACGCATCTGCTACTCGATGACGGTGTATTGTCCTGTCTGCGCCGTACTGGGGGGCATCTTGCTGTTTTGGATTCGAATAGAGTATACCTTAGGGTCAAGTTCGAGTTTAAAAACGTTTAAGGGAGGTGAGTGACCGGTTCGGTCTTTTATTTGGTCTAGCTGAGAAGCATTCTTTTTTCTGGTCAATTTGGTCAGGACACGAATAAGTCATTACCCGTGAATACCTTCTACTTAAGTTATAATGTGGTATAGGTAGAAGGCCATGTGCGGGTTTATGACCTGTTCGGGTCCTGTATTGAAAGCATACCCTTTTATTACATATAGATGTAGTCACTCCACAGATCTTTTTGGATCGACAATAACTACTAACGGTCGTTCCCACATTCACCTGGTTCAGTAGGTTTTGCTTCTGTATAGCCTCATTCGATTGACTTTGTATTGCTGTATGGCTTCAATTGATGACGGCCCATCTGAGCTCAAAATAACGCGTCCACACCGGACCGGGCGCGGATGGAGACGCGCCGAAAATCTAAGACATCGTGTTGCACTGACATCATTTGTTATTTCCTTCCTTGCTAATGCAGTGCTACCCTACTGGTGAAAAAGCCTCACAGCTATCAAAGCAAAACCCAAAGTATTCTAGTGGACTGTATTTTGACCCCCAATTGAAATCAAAGTATCGCGTCCACTGCAGCCATATTCCGCAGTGCAGAACGTGTAACAATGGCTGGGTATTAGGTAGGCGTAAAGTACCGTTTTGTCATTGACGGATAGTAGGTTGAATATGGACAAGTACAAGTATCCAGAGTAGCATTTGCCCGCTAGAGTAATTCCTCTAATAGACGTTTTTTAACGATATACGATACGCACCAATGACAATTGCAACCCCATATAGGCATTGTTGATAAACGCCTCTTCTTGGCTTGCTAATCCCAATCGATCTAGTTCCCGACAACCGTTTATAAAATTCCAACCCACTGGACTTCATCTACCATAAGTTTCTCAACAACCGTAACTAGCTCAAATCGAAACATATATCTTATTTTTTTTTTTACCATGCCTTCTTCTGATACAGGCCGAAGCACTGATATTGACAATGCTATCAAGAAAGTCCAAGATGGTGCTTCAATTCGCGCCACAGCAAAAGACCTAGGTATACCTCGATCAACATTAATGGGTCGTTTAAAAGGCAGGCTACCGCGTCACGAAGCTCACGAGGATGCTCAAAGGTTATCTCCCGCGCAAGAGAAGATTGTATCTGATTGGTTGGCCCATGAGGAAAAGTGTGGTAGAACCCCAACTATTGCTGAACTGCGAGGTTTCGCGACGACGATTTTAAAGAAGAGCGGCAGCAATCAACAACTCGGACAAAAATGGCATAGAGCTTTCATGAAACGACATCCAAGGGCCAAAGTAATTAAATCAAGGGGTGTAAAGATAAATCGAACGGAGCGTTACAAAAGACGTGATTGATGGGGTTTTTGCAGCGAGTATATTACGAATCTGGGTGTGACGCTCTGACCGTATTGTATAATGTGGATAAGACTGACATACAAGAGAGACAGGTAATTACCGGTGAAGTAGTTGTTGGATTAAAAAGGATGCCATGCTCAATTGGATGAAGTTGGTGTTCTTGCCTGCCACGGTAGCTGTGTATGACCGGTTGAAGAGCGATGGTGTAGCCGGCGTTCACACGCCCCAGCTTTACAAGCGTGGGTATATTGAGCTGGATGGAAAGCCATAATTGGAAGACTTGGGTCCGGAAGATCGCAACCTTGAAAAGTATTAATGAGCTTGTTCATGATCTTGACGTCTTTCTGATTCGGCATGGCATTAAGCATAATGACCTGAAATGGCGCCACCTTCGTTATGTGAAAAGCTCAAA